>JABASH010006299.1:0-10810 GCA_019776445.1 Tomocerus maximus
AACTGGATTGCATTCTGACCGTCGTTTTGGTATGGTATTGGCTGATTTTAGTCAAATTAGCCAATAAAATTACAGATTTCCATAACAAAATCTTGCATGTTTCCCACTGGGGTACTATTGAAGTACTTTATATTAGAAAATATGTGCAACATAATGCAAACAATATTGAGAGAAATATTGTAAAGTGATGGGATAAAAATGATTAACCCAATAACCGTATCGATAGATGCATTACGATTAGTTGTATGGATTCGAATTTGTAGTGGTTGGACGCTAAGGCTGTATTTGTAAAGGTGTTCCGAAATATTATATTTTCTTTCGCTATCTTTCGTCAACTTCCGTAAATACATTCAAAAGATATGGAATTAATGAAGGATTTGTTGGACAGCGACTAACCGCTGATCGATCTTAGCGCATTTAAGGTAGTACCAGTCTACTATAACATAATTTTCTACTGGTTTGCACAATAAAGCTGAGTCGATGAACAAAACAAGAAGCAAGTGTGTATGTATATGTATATGAGTACCTATTCAGTATAGAGTACTAGATTTTCATTGTTGCACTTATCTGCAACGGTTGGGCAGCTATTTAAAACGTGTTAGATCTGTTATGTGATAGCATTGTATTTTGTACACATCACTCTGTCTGTGTACCGACAAAAGTCATCAATTAACCTTTATTGGAATTTTTAGTCTTTACATTCCTTTCTTTTTCTAACTCAGCGAAACATTCAACCATTAAATGGATACTACTTAATTATATTGTTATTACACAAGATTTAGTTCACTTAAAAATACCAAAACAAAACAAAATTGATTTAAAGCGTCGTTAAATAATATTCAACTGTTGATTCAACTGTATATTACATAGTTAGTATATTTATAGCCAATACTGTCAAAAAAAAGCTTATTTGTGAGAAAAATGGAAACATAGAAACAAGCGTATATATTGCTATTGCGTAAATGCTACAGTTTGTATTGAACTATCCCAGGACGTATTATTAACCCTAGCAAATATTTTATGTGCACATTTGTGGCCATCAAAATTTGAAGTACCTCATTAAGAACACTGATGTCTAAAACTCATAGAATTTTTTGTAATAATAGAAAATTTATCATTGGGCTTTTATATAAAGTTATTTGGCCGGCCCAAAGATTGATATACAATAAAATACTAAAATGAAAAAAATCTAAGATTATTATTTCGCCGACTATAACTTGCTCTTATAAATATGTGACCACATATTTGAACAAATCATTAGAACCTATGAGTTTAGTTTAATACGGTACGTTTTGATACAAACGCCATACATGTCCGCAATAACAAAAGCTGAAGGTTAAACTCAGTTTTTTGCAAACCCTGAGGCAAAGATACAATGGAATTAGAAATAATTAATTAAGCTATTGCACAAAAGGTGTAAGATGGATTTGATAATCATTTGATTATTTATTGTGAATAGCATAATAATATTTCATTGGAAACGTTTACAAGTTCAACTGTTGCGCACAAGAATCGTTGATTGAATTGTTTGTCAAGTTCTGTTCGTGAGGAGGATTTTCAGCCACAATTGCTAAATGCTCGTGGGATGCCAGTTTAATATTCATTACATCGAGTCTGAAGTTCTTGGAGAATATTAATTGAGCCAAGTGGCCATTATTGACCGTTGGCTTCGTTTTAAGTGAAAATGAGAGTCGTCACTTTTGATTCTTTTTCTTGCTGCTGCTTTTGTTTCCGTTTCCTGCATCAAGAGTTTGCCTCACATTCTGAATGACGGCGGAAGTCACGAAATCACTCTCTCGGGCTTCACGGCTGGAGCCAACTTTGCCCAACAACTACAATTCTCATTTCCGCACATTTTCAGAGGAATCGCCGTTTTCTCTCACAGTAAACTTTACTCTTAACATATACATTCATATAATTTATAATGATATTATTGTCTACACCCGTGGAACCATGAAAAACAAGATTTGCTGATATTGCAGTGCATTCAATCAAATAATGTTCTACTACTATTGATACAAGTTACTGATTTACTTTTCAAGATACCAAAATAATAATCTGTTTAATTACTTTTTGGTGTTATACCATAGCAGTGTGCCAAATAATTTTAGCCAATAAATTATTCTTTAAAACTTGTGAATTAAATTCTAAAATATTGTAGGAGCCTGTTTCGCAATTACTCTTTTCCTTGCATTTTGTTAGTGCACCTAGACGGTACTTTAAGCATCCTAGTAAATTTAAATTAATTATATTTTAATTCAATTGAAATTAATGAAATTAATTGTATTTCAATATAATGCCCTAAATTAATGAAATTGGTTCAATGTGTTTAAACTTGGCAACTAAAATAAAGCAGGCGCTAGGCGTCTAAAATAGAAAGGTATAATATAATTTCAGGAGTAAATTGAAATATATTGAATTTATTTTGCTGGCAATATGAAATAAATGCACCTGCACCTGCACCCAAATTTATTTAAATTAAATATTCAAGTGGATGTGGGTAGGAAATAATATTTTAGTTATCTCACCAATTTATTTCTGAAAAATATTTCAATTTTAATTCAACTTGATACTTAGTGCATGTGCCAGACTATTATTGCATTTATTCTTGCTAAATGTCAAAATCCGAATTTATATTGCAGAATACAAATTAATTAAATTTATTAATGCAGAAAATGGACGAGTGAATTAAAAAATTCGATTAAAACATAAAACAAATGAAATGCATTAAAAAATAAATTGATTTCGGCAGCCAATTATCGTTGCGGACCAGGAAATGGGAGGGCCGCTGATTTCAACCGAGAATGTACAATTCTTGAAGGGAACTACACCAATCCAGGTCTTACGATGATGGACGATGTTAAATTTTACGAAAGACGAGGCTTAATAGGCAATCCGTTATATTGGCTAAGTGATAAAAAACTTTATGTCAACGTTGCTCTTCAAAGTCATGTTTTCTCCCCAGGTCAGTATTATCATGCCTTTAAGTTTATTTCTATTTAAAATGCCAAACTTTTTAATTATAAAATAAAATGGATTTTCAGCCCAGACTCTGAAGGTGGTCAGTTTGTACAAAAGATTCATCTCCAATAAAAAGAATATCAGGATTCGGTATACAGATTCAGCGTCGGTTTTCGTGAGTCAGCATTTTCGTTCTCATCGGTTTTATTCTCTTTTGTCTTTGATTGCATTCTTCTCTCATTCATTAAAATTGTAATTTGCAGCCAACCAATAACTATTTGGTTCCACCGTGCAGCGTCAAAGGAACTCCAAAAAGTGCTTATCTTGGAAATTGTGGCTACTCCGGAGCTTTCGACGCACTCAGCTTTCTGTTGGGCAATAGAGTCATCCATGAACCTAAAGGTATATCTATCCCTTCAGCATCACAACTTTAAATTGCTACCTCATGGGCGGGAATGGAAAAAAAGTAAAACTGATATGCTAAGGAAGCAAACTTACAAATGTTTTTCGACATATCTTCTTCAATTATCATTAGAATATTTTGGCTTTGCTCTGAAATTTCCCTAAAATACTTCAAAGATATTCTCAAAATTTTCTTAAGGAATTCAAAACCTTCGACCTCAAAATTTCTCTATTAAATTGTATAAAATTTAAATTTTCTATGTACGTAATGTCTGCATAGTTTATTCCCATGCTCTCTACTTTTTTCCATGCCCGCTTCAATTTCCATGATTAATTATACAAAAGAAACCCAATTTCGTTGAATGCGATGCCAATGAATATTTTGGAGTTTTCAGAGGGAGAGCAAGTGAAGCTGGCTAAACTGTTTGAGTTTGATCAATGGGAATTCACAAAAGGAATTAAAAATCACTTCATGGACAAGATTGGCTACTACTACATTCCCACAGGATGCCAAAATGATCGGGCACTCTGTGCTGTCCACATTTATTTTCACGGGTGTCACACGGGAAGGTTCGGATCCATCTATTCATTATGCATGGCACCAAAAGTGCTTTTAGATTGACAGAATCTTCCGAACACGGTGATTCCATTACTGATTTTGGAGATGTTTACTATCATTATCTAATATTTATGTTCAGACGTGCAGAGTATTTCCAAATTCTGACTTTCGGGTTCCGTAGAAAAGTTGTAGAAGTTCCTTCATTTTCCTAGAATTTTCGACTTTTAATTTTACTTATTTGCTCTTTATTACGAAATTCGGATTTTTAGGGAGTTTTTAGGAAGTGCACATGTGGAATTTAGCGGATATCTGGAAGTTGCGGAGAAGAACAATATCATAACGATATTTCCTCAAGCTTTATCTAGCTTTCCGGAAAACCCAAGTGGGTGTTGGGACACTTTCGGAATTGGTGGTCGATTCTACGGTAATTTTTTAAAAGCTGATCGCCCAAGGAGAAACTTGACTCGGAAAATGCTAAATTATTTTTAAGAGTATTTTAATAGATCTATTTTTAATTGATTTGTGAGTTTAGCTACGAAAGTGGGCCCACAAGTGAGAACGATGATTCGGATGGTAGACCGGCTCATTGGTTCCAGATTCCGTATCGAAGAAAAAGACAGAAGAAGAAAGTAAATGAAATTGTAAATATTTTGTTTAAAAATCAGGGGCTAGTTATAAAATGGAAAATGATCAATTTATTTTATGTCAATCAATGTACATACCTACTTACGATTTTGATGATAATGAGGAGGAACTGAAATGTCTAAAATTATTAAAAATAAACTACCTACCTTATAGTATAGTAATGACATTTTTAATAAAGTTTTCCAGGTTTTTTATGGTTAAATGTGACTATATTTTGTTAATAAAGTTGCAGAATGCTGTCCTTTAGCAACAGGCTTGTAAATAATCCTTTTTAATGACATTCATTCGCTTAAATGTAGTACAACTCATCTAAATCAATGTCAAACACTCGTGTGAGTATGTTATACATATAATAATAGTTAATATGGGTATACGTACTCCTGCTGGATGGACATGAGGAAATACTACAGAGAAATGACAATTTCTGACACTACGGGACAGCAATTACTTATTTACGTATTAATTACTCATGCATTCATTGTTTGAGCAAATTGTAATTAGTTTACCAATGCAACGGACTTACTGTAAGGTACTTTAAGATTTTAAGAGAGTAAGAGCGGATGAGTCTACATTTGAAATTTGGAGATACACAATCCAATAGAGCATGTGGAATGCGAAGAACATTACTGGAAATACCACTCGGCTGTACCTGCAATCAATCACATCAGTATCATCAAAAATTAGGCGCTAAAAATAATTTCTTTATGAAATATAACTAAAATCTTGGATAATTGATATTTAAATTTTAAAAAATAAACTAACTTGTCAATATCAGAAGGTGTGACTCCGCAAATGTGGTTTGGATTTCCAGCAAAAATCCTCTTAATTTTAACATCTTCACGAACATCTTGTGGGTCAGCGAGTTCCGGAATGGCCACAGACTCAAAATCCTTGCGTCTTCCTTTGTTAGTCCGATGCATCGAGTAGTATTGCTCTTCCTCCTGCGCAACAAAAAATGTTCATTTTTACTCTTTTCCAACCTGGAGGGTTTTCATTTAATTACAAATTACAAGTTGTCTCCTGAGATTTTCTTTTTGAATTTGAGCTTCTCGTTTCTTCTCTTCCAGTTCCTTGGCCATTTTCTGAAGAGCGTCGAAATTGTTCTTCAGAATTTGAATCCGCTTGGCCATATAACCGACAACAGCATATTCCAAAAGGGCAGTGAAGACCATCAAGAAACAGAAGCCAAGGAAAACATCAATACTTTTAATATAACTAATTTTTGGGAGTGCTCTGTTGGTCGATGACATCAGCGTCGTCATCGTCAGCACCTGCAATTAATTTAAACACAAATTACTTGAATTAAAATTTAGACTGTAATTAATTTTAAATCAATTCTAAAGGCAGCAATTTATTCCTAGGCAAAACTTGTTAACCCGTGAATTTTATAGATTGACTAGTTTTTAAGCCACTGAACTTGCATCGCTAATACACAGAACTTACTGTAGTAATTCCCAAATAAACACGAGCAGGAGCAGCGTTTCGGTTCACCCAAAATGAGACCCAAGAAATTACGACAATCAGTGTTGCTGGGATGTAGACCTGAATTAGATAAAATCCCATCGTCCTCACAAATTGAATCTCGCAGGCCAAACGCGAGTAATTTCCTGCAAAATAATAAACGAGATCTTTTAAAATATTATTTTTTGAATCAAAATAGAAATAATTAAGAGCAGGACTGACCAGAGGCCAACACGAAAAGATTTTCCGTTTGTCTGTAGCCAAGCACTTTGAATTGAGGCAGAGAGACGTCATCGGCGACACCAACACTCCCAGGCCCTTTGGCCCATGCGTATTTAATGTCACTCATGGTGTATCCGTCTATTTCAGAAGAATTAAATTGCAAACAATTGCCATCACTAATTTTATACTGAGGAATTATTTTCAAATAAAAACTTACACGACTCAATCTCCAAAGCGCACAGTTGAGAATCCATCGGAAAATATTGCAAGTTCATGTAACATGTTGCGGTTACTGTCAATCTACAAAAATAATTAGAAATATATAAATTATTAAAAATAATCGTAAAGTAGTCATTTACTATTTCTAAACATTTTGTATCTTGACGAAAAATTTGCATTTTACTTGATATCGAAGAAAAATATTTTTGGTCTCCAATTTTTGTTTAAATGTTTTATGAATATTTTAACGAAATGACATGAATAATTTTTCTATTGTCTATTAGGTTATTTAGTAGTCAAAATAATCTAATTCTTCTGAGAAAGAGACAAAATAAAGAGATCGTGATCGGGCAGGACTTGAAATAATTATCTCTAGCTGTCCTACATTATGATCATCCTAATTCATCCCTCCCTGCTGACTCTTTTTCTAACTCAAGATTGGAAAATAAATTAGGGATGATTTAATTTAATTTGAAGTATATTTAAAAACAGTAAATAGAACTTGCCTCATTGATCTCAAAATGTCCCCAGTTTTTGAAATGCGCAAGAACTCGTTGGAAGTGGTTGCGGTGTGAAAGTAAGACGTTTTCTCGTTGACAAAAAACGTGTCGGGAACCCACATGGTTTTCAAGAAGTCTGAACTGACCTACATCAAGTAATAGCGCTCCCTAAGCAAGTTAATGCCAACATCAGTCAATTATAATCAAGTTTAGATACTGAAATGACTAAAGCATACGGAAATGGTATCCACTCCCGGAGGAGCCGGAAATTGGAGCCGTGGGTCCTTCCATAGTTGACGAAAATAAAAATCTAAAGTAAAATCCTGAAAAAATAGCAGAATTGTAATTTGTGAGTAAACCTGAATGATTTGACGGCATTTAACAACTACTCAAACACAAACATGATTGACATGGTTTACAACATCAAAATAAGTTACAGAAGGGACAGTTTGCAAGAAGAAGTGAGTTTCCTTAGTGTCATCCTTAGTTTACACCTTTTTGAGATTATATTTAAATAACTTTAGCATTTAAATTAAAATATTTTTGACATTTCTTGGAATAGAGAGCTCTGAGGTGCAAAGTGCAAACCGCAACTGACTCTTTAGCATTCATATGGTCAAATCTGCACCAGAATTGTATTTTGACCAATTAAAGTACATTATCTTCAAAATAAATTTTTGCATATTTTCTGTGATTTGGCAGCATTTTAAAAGTAGAACAAATACAAAAGCACCCATAATAATGTTATTTTGGCTCTATGAGGCAATGTGAGAAATATTCCTAAAAGACATTTTACCAAACTGACATTAGAAATCGGATTTTAAATAATCAAGGACATGCATATCTATCTTCAAAAATTATTATATCGAGTAAGAAGTCATTTGTCGACAACTTTGAAATTTTCCCGCCCCGAAATTTAAAACTTGGCGAAACGCTTTCTGACTTTCGGACTTTTTGAAGACAATTTGCAATTGGCAATATAAAATCCGACTTGCAGGGATAGTTTGGTAGAATTTTGAGAATAATTGAGATTTTGTTAATGAATTGGTTTTCCACTCTGGGTACTCTCAGATTGTCTCATAGAGCGAGGCTTAAAATGTTAAATGAATTATTGATGTATTAATTTAAAAAGTGAATTAGGTCTGGGTAATTTAGCAAAAAGTAAATATAATCCCAAAAGGAAGAAATCTTACCATATGACTGAGGGACTAAAATTAATTGGTTGGCATTGTGTACACAGCACCTACACACAATCACAGTCAGCAAGCTACGTACGGCAATGTTTATAATCTCAGAGAGAGGTAGAGAATTGGTTAATCAATATTAAGAAAGCGAAAGAAACGCTCTGTTCTGTGTCTTAGACAATTTAAAAATTATTTGAACAGTGCAATGCAGAAAGAGTCCCGACGAAGGAAAGAGATTTGTGTTCAAAGTCAGAGAGATTCAATTTACGTGTGTACTTTGCCATGTCTACAGAGCTAATAAATTCGGCCCAGAAGTGGGAGTTGATTCAACTTCTACCCGGCCAAGTACACATCTCTTAGACAAAAAGAATGGCTTAAATATTTAAACACAAAAAGAACTGATTATTCCATGAATACATTACACCCGGACATTTCTTTACATCCATTCAACTCCGGGACTTTATTTACACTCCTTGCCAAAAATCGGCCAACTCACAAGATCCTTTGTTGCAAAACGCACTCTTTTCGAATTACATTAAGGGTGAACTCCGCAGAACACCAAATTGCATGTGATTTTCTACGCTTATCATTTCAGAGATGTAATTCGACGAATTTTATGTCGATAAGACTTCGACGAGACTTAGTTTATATCTCTCATGGAGGGTCAGTTGGGTTCGAATTGTGCAATTTTCACCTCAAAGGTACGTTATTAGAAAAAATGCAAATCATTTGGCGGGTGCGTTGCAACCTTTCATTGCCCGGGCAGAGTGTCAACAGGATTTCTGTATTTCACCCCCTCGATTGGATATTTTAAAATGCATTCCGAGGTTACTATTCCAATTCTACCCAAATTCCATCCCGAGTCATCATCATCCGAAATTCATCAGCCCAAACATAAAAGAGTAAAAACCCAAGAAAGCTGTAAAGTCGGGAAAGTGTTTTCGGGGTGGAGTATGATACTGTAAGGGGACAGATCTACTCAATAAAAATGGGCTACAGAAATATGCTTTTTTCAAAAATCCTCCGTTTGGAAGTTAAGGCGGGTAATAGGGTTCCGCGGTTATTATTTTTCATCCATACTTTTTACCGAATTGAGTGAAACATTTTTAATCGATGTGTTGTGTTGTACGCAAAATGTTTAGGTGGGTTTTTAGCTCGCTCGAGGAAAGCGAGCTTATAGAACCGCTCAGCCAAAATCACACAGTTCATTTTGATATCCAAAATCACCCAATTTGAGATTCTGTTAGTTTTAATAGTCAAAATTACTTGATTTGACTTTCTGTCTGTTATGATAGTCAAAATATGTCATTATGCAGACAGTTGGCCACAGTATCTTAAAAATTCGGGTTTTCAATGAAATTGTATGGCAAAAATTTCAAAAGTGTACAGGATCCTCTACTCGGGCGAGCTTCTGTTACGGCTTGTTTTTTTAAAATTAATTTTAAGTGAACGCAATTTTCAAAGTTTTCCAAATGTACCTGGGACTCTGGGACGACTATGTTTGAAAAATTTAAGAACTTAGAAATATTTTAATTTAATTTTGTCAAAAAAGAGTAACATTTGGCTGTAAAATGAGTTTTGCCTGCTTGTAGGGAAACACATGTAAATTGATGTGGTGCAGAGAGCCCTAATTAATGTTTTGAAAAAAATAGCTGTCCCGTATGATAATGTGGATGAAAGAGTAAAGTGCGGGCGAGGGTTGAAGTGGGAAAGGATGAGAGTGAGCACTTAAGTTTAAGAGGGCACTTATCGGACAAGCTGGATAAAAAGCGAAATTGAGAATAGCGTTTATTGTTGGAGAACGGAGGGTGTTTTGTGCAGAATGTGCATTACATAGCCGTGTAGCAGTATTTGTGAATAGAGTTGGCTGGAAAGTGTGCAAAATGCTGTGAAAACAATGTAGTTAGTAGTAAGTCTAGAGAGTGTGAGGGAGAATAATAAATATCGATCGTGATGAAGAAGGCAGCGAAGAGAGTGTGGCAAAGAATTAGTAGCACGCTCATAATAATATTTACATCTACACTCAACTCAACAACGGAACTCAACTGAAAGTCAACTGGAGAGACTCACCCGAGCCGAGGAGCTCAACTCGGAGTCCCGGACGGAACCTTTACTGCTCTAGTACGAGTAGAGGTAAAAATAAGTCGTCTTTGTTGCGTGTCTTGTAACGACAACCGTTCGATCGTTGTTAGCCTAACTAACTCCACCATCATCATCATCACTGCCACTACTGCTTACACAACTTATTAGTACTTGGCATACAACAACCACCTAGATTACTCAGGTGAAATCCTATCACCTTCACTTAAACAACTCCAGGGACCATCCACCAATAACGACCCTCGTCATCACCTTATTTTTGGGGAAAATATGTCCTTCTGCGTTTGCGCAGGGACATTCTAATTATGTCATTTCTAAAATTTGCAAAATATAAACTCGTTTCTTTAAATTTAGAAAGTAAATTGTTATTTCTAAAAGCTTGAGCGCAATTTCTATTTTAAAAGCATTTAGTAATGTTTAAAATTTGGAAAAAAATGCAAATTACGAAAAATAATTTGTTACCAATTATCAGAAAGTAATTTGTAATTATCAAAGTGATTTAATTATAAGTCACACTTTGAATTAGCCGCCTAAAATGCTTGGATCCTCGCAGGTTA
>JABASH010006300.1:0-10807 GCA_019776445.1 Tomocerus maximus
GCAAAATGAATGTTTTTTTACATTGAAAATGAAATATATTTGGTTTAGACATTGAAGAAGAGAGCATGTCACTGTAACCGTGTGTATGTTAAGCTGTATAAGTACAGCATTATTGTATGAATTATAAGATTTATAACTGGGCGAATCAAGTAATTGTATATGATGTGAATTAGAATGAATGAATCTGCCAGAAACATTGAAGATGAATGTAAATAGGAAGGGAATGTGGCGCATAGTTGAGCGTTTTTTGGTGCGACATACTCATAATGTTACAGCAGAGATATTGATAAGAAAAGACGGTTGAACGAAAATGCTCAAAGGATTTCTTGTACATGTGATGATACTTATAGTTGGCCAGACTACTAAATACATAAACTTGTTTCGATTCACCACCCCAGACCAGACTGATATTATATTCTGCTGATGATGATTAGTACAGAAGCGAAATGATCTGAATCTATTGGTATAGTTTGAAATGTGTATGTGTAGTATGTATAAAGAATTCAAGTGTCAACAGCCTGGACATGATATATAAATAAACATATAGAGAGACAAGACAAAGGTATCTTTCCCCATCATCATCCCTCTGTCAAATGAAAAAAAGAAGATGATTTCCGTACACAGAACAGTTGGTTGTGTGGGATGCTAAATGGAATCCGAGGTTTCTCTGCGATTGAAAGTGAGTTATGCTTACTTACTTATTAGTTGTAAGAGATATAGATAATTGGTATAAATATATAATATTGGGTTGAGTGTATGGAGCTGGAGGATGAGTTTTGGTGGTGGAAATGGTAGAGACACACTTTGAGAGGTTGTTACTTAAGATGAGATTGTACATGTCTTTGGGTTGTTGTGACTGGGAGTCTTTGCATGTGTATTTCTGGAATAGTGGACAAAAAAGTTGAGGGTGAGAAGATTATATTGGGACACAGAATTCTTTGGTTTCTTTTTGAGTTGTTTAGTCGTCGAGTTGAATAGTGCAGAGGAAGAGTGCGTCGAGCTGACATCAGTGAGTGGGTACTAGTCGTCAGTAGCTCAGTGACAACTTCCACAAAGTGTGTGCACGTGTTAAGACAGAAAATATTTAGAAATAATTAGCGGATTTCATGTTCCTAGTGAGATAGCAGAAAATAAAAATGGAGAGGAAGTGATCGATTGGAGAGTCGGAACACAGAAACGTTCCTACCTTTATTAGTCCATCATGGGGCTATTCAGAGACTTGAAATATTCTGTACTCCTTCCTCTGTTTGTGTTCACACTGTTCTATCCGATCTCAGTGCAAGGACAAGCAGAAGGCGGCGGTGGAGGTGGCGGCGGGGCTAGAGGACGTGACCGCAACGGAGGCGGCGGCGGCGGAAACGGAAACGGCGACTACGAGTACAACGGCTATGAGGAGTACGAGTATGCCGTCGAAGAGTACGAGGACGGTGAGTCAAAATTTGGTTTGGTACTCATTTTAGAATATATTCCAGTTGCTAGGACTCGTTTTTTAGGCCCAGAATTAGTTAATGGGGACTAGTAGTACAGGAAGTTATCAAATTGTTTGCGGGATCAAAGTCTTTGGGTTCTTCGACCCTTGCTGCACCCATTTCTCCTTTGATATACTTATATTGATAAAAAACGGAGGAAGATGAGCTATTGCAGACAGAGCTGACTTAGGGACAAAAGGTCAGAAATGGATGACAACTGGCTTTTGAGGATGCTTATTGCAGAGCAGTAGACCAGACGAATGGAGTTATCTCAACCTCCGGCCTGTATCTCTCTATACAAACCTCGATTTGTGAATGAAATCTCAAGCTACAATTTAAACAGATCTCATCATCTTCAAATGTCAATCCTTTTCATATCTTCGCAACACACTTAATCCTACATACACTATCTTTTCAAGACGTTGTCTGTATGGAGTCAGTCGCTCTGCTCTGTTTGTTTATAATATCCATATTAATCACACTTGCTACAATTCCATCACTCTTAACTTAATAGTCTGCTCAATCAAATAACATTCGCTTTCACTTATTTTTGACAACAAAAACAACTGGGCATTAGGTAGGTGGAGGAGTTACCCTTGTCAATCATCCACTGCTTACAAAATCATATTCACACAGAACTTATCTACTAAATACTAACAATCTCACGCACGAACATATTATTACCAAAATATATATATTCTAATACATTATCCATGCAGATGATAAAAACCCCTTCACAACATTCGGGGTATTATGATTATGAAATGCCTTTTACATAATGAATAATTCGTATTTTCTTATAATGAATAATTTTATTTTCTTCATCTGAGATATCTTTTTTGCAATTTAAGTTTATTCAATAAATACAAAATCCTGGACTAGACAGATTTTTAGCAACTTTTACTTTGCTAATGATGTTTTTCATCCGTGTTACAGGAAGGGGAGGAAACGGAGGTGGTACAACGGCGGCACCAGCCAGAACGACAACCACTCCTCCTCCGGTTTCATTAGTTTCTAATAGGAATTCGGAAAACGAAGCCCGTGAACGAGATCGTCGACCATCTCCTCCTATAGAATCTTCTAGAAGAGAATCGGGTACATTACATCATCCAATTAAAATTGAATTTCATAATTGATGATTCGACGGCTAAAATTGACTTTCTGGTCGCTATACAGATAGTTCTTCAAGAGCTTGCGAATTCGAAGGAAGATTTTATCAGGACGGAGAGGATTGGAAACCAGATAGCTGTGCTGTTTGCAGATGCGTTCGAGGAAAAGTGGAATGCAACCGGGAGGGATGTCCAGGTTAAAATAATACCAGAAAATTATTTACATAGAAAGGTTCCCTTAAGTAACCGTTTAAGTTCTTTTTAAAAGGAACCAATTGTGATGATGTCGATTGCCCTGAAGTTACATGCAACACTCAGCAGTATATCCCACTTGGACAATGCTGTCCCATTTGTGCAGGTATGTTTCTGAAACACAGTTTAAATTGCAGTTTGTAGAATACGATTAGAATGTCTAAGGACTGATCAATGCATTTGTTACAGATGAAGATTTAGCCGGTGAAGGCTTGACTGGAGGTGGCGTAAGTTGCTAAATAACTTGAATATATAAATCCCTAATAAAATAACCAACGATTGACTGATTTGTGAATAGTTGGGCGGGGACGGAGGGCGCGGACGAGGTCCTCCAGCCACAGCACCCCCTGGACCACGAGTAACCATTGCAAACTATTATTCATAAATTCTCCCAGAATTCGAATTAATAAAAATATTATTTTTAGGGAGATAGCGGAAACCCTGGTCACCCTGGTCAAAAAGGAGATCCCGGATTCCCTGGAATAACTGGATACCCTGGAGAGCCTGGGAATCCAGGTCCACCTGGCCCAACCCCTGATGTAAGCTTACGAGTTTTTCATGTAAATCCTGTGGATGATGATGTGCGAATTTTCCTTTTTCCTTGCAGATCACACCTTTTTTCCAGCAATTAGCGACGTCTCAAGGTAGTGGGGATAAAGGACCTGCTCCAGATCCGTTCCAATTTCTTCAAGCTCAGACTGGACCTGTCGGTCCGAGAGGATCTCCAGGTAAGCAAGCTAAACCGCAATTTTAATAAGCGTTTACCTACATTTCCTTTTTGTTTCTCAGGACCACCTGGACCCCCTGGACCACAAGGATTTCAAGGGATCAGAGGAGAGCCTGGAGATCCAGGACCAGCCGGAGGAGTAGGCGGTCCTGGTCCCAGAGGGTTGTTGGGTCCTCCTGGAAAAGATGTAAGATTCATTATTTATATATTGTTTGAGTGAAATGATAACTAAAAGAAATTGTAATGTTAGGGAGAGAGTGGAGATGATGGAAAAGACGGTCCTCCAGGCCCCTCCGGTCCAACTGGACCTAGAGGACTACCAGGCATGCCCGGACTTCCAGGAGTCAAAGGACACAGAGGATTCCCTGGTTTGGACGGCTCTAAAGGAGAACAGGGTGCTGGTGGGGAGAAAGGTCTGAGCGGACTTCCTGGTGCTCCTGGTCCACAGGGTCCGATGGTAATCCCAGCTTTCATTTCACTATATTCACCTGATTGTGCAAGTCTTTCACAGGGAATTATATTTAGGGACCTGCTGGACCGAGAGGAGAGCGAGGACGAGAGGGGCCCCCAGGTCCACCCGGATTACGTGGAATCGATGGAATTGCTGGACCTCCTGGTTTGCCAGTAAGAACAAACCAACTCTTTTCAATGCATCTTTGTTCAACAGTTACAAACGTTTAAATGACTCTGCTAGGGCGCAATTGGCAAGCCAGGACCGCCTGGTTTCCCTGGAAGTCCTGGTGGCAAGGGAGATCAAGGAGGAATCGGACCAAAGGGATCGCAAGGTCTTCAAGGACCAAGAGGTAATTATTTGAAGCTACCTTCAGTTTTTATAATAATACATTCCTGATCTTAATATCTGCACAAATTCATCTGCCTAGGTGAGGGCGGTAGACCTGGTTCACCTGGAGAAGGAGGACCACCAGGACCTCCTGGAAAAGATGGTCAACCTGGAGAGAAAGGTTCGCCTGGATCTGTCGGAGCACCCGGTGGACAAGGATTCCCTGGAGCTCGTGGTCCACCCGGTCTGAGTGGAAGTCCTGGCCCTGGAGGAGCAAAAGGAAACCCTGTATGATTCATTTATTCCAGTTTCAAATATCCATTCACTTCTGTGTACTTTTATTTACTCAGTGCAATTGCTTCGTAGGGAAATCCTGGAGAAAGTGGTCCCAAGGGAGAAAATGGACCTAAAGGAGAAGGCGGTTCCCCCGGAGCGAGAGGTCTACCCGGAGCAGCAGGAGCAGCTGGGAAAAGAGGAAAACCTGGTCCCCGCGGTCCTGTCGGATCGGCGGGACCTCCTGGTGAACGTGGTCCAGCTGGAGGAAGAGGTATTCCGATTAATTCCCGGGGAATATTTCCCAGAATTTAATTTCCCGCTTTGCCAAAAGCCAAATCGAAATACCTAAGTTCAACGATAGCTGAGAATTGTATTGTCCTTGGACATTCTTAACTAAAATATTATAAACTATTTCAGGGTTACCTGGACAGGATGGAGCCCCTGGACCGAAAGGACAAGGAGGAGATCGTGGGCCTCCTGGTCCATCTGGTGGAAAAGGTACTTCGGGAGAAGCCGGCAGACCTGGACCTCCTGGTCTCCAAGTAATTAAATTTATAAAATTCACTGAAATGCGTGCAAGTACTTAAAGAATATTTAGTAATTCAATGATGTAACTATAGGGTCTGCGAGGACAAGCTGGAAGGCCGGGATTGCCTGGAAAAGCGGGTTCTCCAGGAGAAAGAGGTTTACCAGGAGCAGATGGAAAGCCCGGAGATCAAGGAATGCAGGGTCCTAATGGACTCCCTGGTCCCATTGGTCCACCTGGAGACAAAGGACTTGCGGTTAGTTTACTAATTCTTTCGTAGAACTCACAGAGTGCCTAATTTCGGTATTTTAATTTAGGGAGAGCCTGGAAAAGATGGAGAGCCCGGAGGAACTGGACCAGCTGGTCCAAGAGGAGACCCTGGAAAAGACGGTGGTATGGGAATGTCAGGACCACCTGGATTACCAGGCCCCGATGGAGCAAGAGGTCCACCTGGGCCAAGTGGACCAAGAGGATTTCAAGTAAATCTGCAAATATCTCTTTTTGTGGGGCTAATGAAATGGATCCGTTTAACTGGATAGTTTTGATTGGACTAGGGTCTTCCTGGAGCTCCTGGTGCTGGTGGCACTCCGGGTAAGGATGGAGAGACCGGTTTGCAGGGTCCAGTAGGCCCACCGGGTAGCACAGGAGGAAGAGGTGAGAGAGGATTCCCAGGAGAAAGAGGACCTGGAGGACCACCCGGGCCACCTGGAAACAGAGGAGAACCTGGAATGATGGGACAAGATGGACCAACAGTAAGAAATATTATCTGTTACGAATTCGAATTTTGTCTTTTAATTCTCCCATGATAAATATTTTAATTGTTAAGTGAACAATTTATTTATTGGGCTTTAATGGATATTTAATACTTTATCTGTCGCTTTCAGGGACCACATGGACCTAAAGGAGACAAAGGACACGCTGGACCACCTGGTCTATTGGTATTTTCGTAATTTCATTTTTTAAATTTATTTGGTAAGAACACGGTCTTAATTTTATTTCAATATGAAGGGACTTCCTGGCGGACGAGGTCTTCCCGGGCTGCCTGGAGAAAAGGGAGAAAGAGGTTTGACAGGAGTTGGAGGCCCAACTGGTCCTCCCGGAAGAGCAGGAGACCAAGGTCCACCTGGTCCATTGGGTCCAGTCGGACCACCAGGAGAACCCGCAGACAGAGGAGATCCTGGACCACCGGGTTCAACCGGTAGGCAAACTTCCACCAACTCACACATTATTCTGAGAATAATAAGGGTCTAATAGGGTAATTAAAATCAAAGGTGAGCCCGGAGGCAGTGGAGCACCTGGAGAAAGAGGTATGGCTGGACCACCAGGTTTGCAAGGATTCCCTGGACCTCAAGGAGCAGGAGGAAGTCAAGGAACTAAAGGAGAGAGAGGCTTGCCAGGTCCGAAGGGAGAGCAGGGCGGCGCTGGAAATATTGGAAAGCCGGGTGAACAAGGTAACCCAAATTTGCAAAATGGCAAAAAAATTACACCAAATCCTTAACAATGCTTCCTGCTGATAGAAAATATTCTATTCTATAGGATTACCTGGATTGCCGGGTCTCAATGGTGCCAAGGGAGGACGCGGAGAGCCTGGAGCGAGAGGAGAAGGAGGGCCACAAGGTCCACCTGGAAGAGCTGGAAATCCTGGGCCACCGGTAAATTCTGAAATGAAATATATATATATTTGGTGGATTCTTTTGATATTTCTTAGGGAGAAGTTTTTTGATGCTCAGTTTGACGTTTGTGCATGCGAATAATGTATTTCTTGCCATTAGGGTATGGGTGGCGCTGTTGGGCCAACTGGACAAATGGGAATGCCTGGTATTAAAGGAAGCGGAGGTGACACAGGTAGATCGGGATCTCCTGGCCCACCAGGTCCACCAGGAGCACCTGGACAAGAAGGTCCCAAGGGAGAAGGCGGAGCAGAAGGACCAAGTGGATCCGTTGGAAAGCCAGGTAATCTTAAATGATCCAATTAAAGGTCTGATGATCTAATTCTTGGAATTTAATTGATTAATTTGCTTTTAATTTTGGTTGAACAGGAGCTCAAGGGGCGCCGGGAGACAGAGGATTGCCTGGCTTACCTGGTCCTACAGGACCAACTGGTGGTCGCGGACCTCGTGGAGCTCAGGTACAAACTAGCTAGATTTGTAATTAATTATGTTGTATTCATTCACAATATTTTGTTTTGACAGGGTGAACCAGGTCCTCAAGGGAAACCTGGAGGTGAAGGTTTAAGAGGAGAGCCTGGAATGATGGGTCAATCTGGACCTCCGGGACCGACTGGAGAACCTGGTGCTGAAGGAGGACAAGGAAAAGTCGGACCACCTGGATTGGGAGGACGGCCTGGTGACAAGGGTAAGGAGTTTTCTTCGCTCACTTGACAGTTCTCATTGTCATTCACATAAAATTTTATATTTATAGGTCCACCGGGTCCACCTGGAATGATGGGAATGCCTGGAGGTCAAGGATTACCGGTACTTCATCATTTCATTATAGTATGTCTTAAAATGAGGATGATTTTAATTGTAAAAATATGCAGGGTCCTCCTGGAAACAGTGGACCACCTGGACCAACTGGAGAAAGAGGTGCGAGAGGAGAAAACGGACCTCAGGGAGTAGAAGGACAACCGGTAAAAACCGCATTTTGTATTGAATGATAGATTGAATGTATTGAATGGTTACATTATTTTCAAAATTGTGTTTATTGTTCAGGGTCAACGCGGAAAGCCAGGTCCACCTGGACCGCAAGGAGAAAAGGGCGAAAAAGGAGGCGGTGGGGCTAAGGGTGCTAAGGGTCATCGTGGTTTGATTGGTTTACAAGGCCTGCCAGGACCTCAGGTATTTCATGTTTTAAATGATTAAGTATGAGTACAAAAGAAGTCGTTTGCATCTTTTAATTTATACAGGGAACTGCTGGAGATAGAGGAATGGTGGGTCCACCTGGTGAAGCTGGAAAACCCGGAGAGTCAGGACCTAAAGGTCCTTCTGGTCGAGATGGTTCTAGCGGACCTGCCGGTCCAGTTGGTCCTCCAGGTCAACGAGGTCCTCCTGGAGATTCTGGTAAAATGGGTCTGATGGGTCCTGCAGGACCACCGGGACCTCCTGGTCCTCCTGGAGAATCTCTCGGCTACGACGCGGCGGCACTTGCTGCTCTTCTTGGACAAGGACAGTCGAAGGTGCTACGAATTATTAATCGGTCATGTGCTATTTTAAAGTTATAAAGTTTAAGTAGATACCTAAATTGAGTTTGGATTGTAGGGACCAGATCCATTGGCGGCCGATGAACCATTGAGGATATTAGGAAAGGAAATAAATGATGAGGAACGGCGGAAACTAGTTCTGACAGCTTATGAACAACTGAAGGCAACGTTTGAAAACTTCCAGAAACCGACTGGAGATAAGAAATACCCAGCGAAGACCTGTCGCGACTTGTCTGCAGCTCATCCAGATTTGGCCTCCGGTAAGCTACGCGGAATTAATTTCTCTTACTGCATCTGGTGCGATAGAACTTGAGGAGATTCTACATGCAAATTGGTTTAATATGGATAGGTGAGTATTGGGTGGATCCAAACGGTGGGGATGGGCGTGATGCAATTCTGGTGCACTGTGACATGAAGACGAAAGCCACGTGTGTTCATCCTAAACCTGACAAAACTGCAGAAATGAACCCGACTCTTAAAACTGCTGGTGAATATTGGTTTTCTGATCTGGATGGCGGGTTCCAGGTAATTATGCATAATAAATAGTAATAATTAGTTGGCACTGAGAGTGAGGTGGAGATAAACCGGGGCTGGTGTTTGGTAGTTTACATACAAAACGGATGGGAATCAAATGGCATTCTTGCAACTGCTGTCAGCCAACGCGGAGCAGAATATTACTTACCATTGCTTCAATTCCGCTGCTCATTATGATTCACAAAAACGAAGTTATCGAAGTGCTGTGAAACTTATGGGATGGAATGACCTGGAATTGACTGCCAGGGGAACTAGAAGAACTCGCTACAACGTTATTGAGGACGAATGCCGGGTAATTAGCATTCGCTATCATTTTCATAACTGAATTCTTGTATTAGGTTTATTTAATTAATTCTGATTTTGGTATTTCAGTGGAAGAAGGCGGAATGGGCCAAGACGTTGATATCGTACTCGACAGACAAGGCGGCAAGACTTCCCGTAGTAGACATTTCAATAAAAGACATTGGGGAGAGGAATCAATCATTTAAAGTGGAGATCGGTTCTGTTTGCTTCACTTGATTTTGCATAATGACCCGGCTAGTTTTAATGACGCTCTCTCAATACACAACGGATAAACTATTCTTAATGTTATTGTTATTGTATATAATGATTTTGTTAATATTGCCTAAATTCATCTTCTCTGTTCATTTGTACTTTTTATATTGACACAGTACTGTAGTCTGTATGACTGAAGCGATGAATGAGATGTGCGTAGCAGTAGTCATTTCTTTTGTACATGGAAAAGTTCCGCTCTCGATAAGAAATAGTAAAGATAAGATGTAGATATAGACTTATAGGTTTTATATTCGAAGGTGTATGTAATAATAATGTATACGGTAAATGAAAAATGTTGCAGGGTCACTAATGTGATAGTGAGCCATCTCTTATTGTTTCTCCTGTCATGTCATCAAATTGTTAGCGGTCGCTCTGCTCTGTACAGATATTTATGTACTGTCAGCCTGAATTATGAGGGAAAGAAGTACAGAGTCTCTGCTGACTGACGACAAAATTGATTGCATGCTAAACCACCATGTACAAAAAAGGAGGAAGCATCACTGCCGATTCAGCTCACGTCACATCACTTCAATCTCTAGCCGTTGTTTCTCTCTTGTTTGCCAAGTTTTCCGTTTGGTCATCCAAATTCCAAAGCGGTGATACTATGTACGACAGCCAGCAGACGTGAAGAATACTTTCACTGCCAAACT
Source organism: Tomocerus maximus (assembly GCA_019776445.1). Classification (NCBI taxonomy): domain Eukaryota; kingdom Metazoa; phylum Arthropoda; class Collembola; order Entomobryomorpha; family Tomoceridae; genus Tomocerus; species Tomocerus maximus. The sequence goes on from JABASH010006300.1 coordinate 10,079, forward strand.
CCAGATCTGATCCTGATTTGGATTTGTTTATAACTCAAAATAGATGTTATGTTATGCTGATGATTTTATATTATGCTCTCTTTGAATATCAATTCTTACGTATGAAAAATAAACTTTTTATCCGAAGCTCAAACTTTACACGCTCCTTCACTTTAAAACTCCAAATACTCCTACCAACCTCCGCCACACAGCTTCAGAATTGCAAAAACTTGATTTATAGTCCACATACATATGCATCCGTACAGACGCAACCGAACCACGGTGATCAAACTCCTAGGCATTAACGTAGATTCACTCGTAAGTGCATGCCGAGGCTTATAAAGATTCTGTCGGAGCAACTTAAGTCTACCTCGTTATAGACGAAACTTTTCTTATGTCTCAAATAAATAGCACCACATACCGAAATATAAGATATCTGCTCAGTGACAGTTGAGTGACACATTGACAGAACGTTAAATTTTACGTTTCCTCGCCTTTTGTGAGCGGAGATTTGCCCAACAAGTTAGACTCTCCTTTATCCAGATCTTTTATCATGCAATACCATCCTACCTCTCATCAATCAATCCCGGATCACATATATATTGCACAAAAGTATTACATATACCCACACGTACATCACCTGTAAAGGAAGTTACAGTTTTTAATAAAATTACAATCAAAAGTGCAAGTCTCTAAAAAATCCCACTTCTATATATCTATAACATTGACAATCATCTATATTATGCTTAT
>JABASH010006301.1:0-10806 GCA_019776445.1 Tomocerus maximus
TCTGTACCGCTTCTGGTTGTAGAGATCTATTTTCGAGAAATCACCGGTATTACCGGTAATTTATTACCAAAAATTCTGATTACCGGTAACGGTAAATTACCGGTATTTGGATGATCTAGTATTGATGCTATATGGGTCTATCCAAAAGTACAATCTAAGGGAAAAGTCTTGTGATATTGAGACGTAGAGTTTATAGGAGACAGAAGAGTGACTTTGCTTTGTCCTGATTCCTAGGACTACTGCCCTGGTTGAATTGTTTTCTAAGACTCCATCAGGTACTGCATAGATATAGAGACTTCATTGTGTACAGAAATAGTAGGCAGCTGGCAATCTGTGCATCGCAGCAGTCTATCCTAAATGTAAGTGAAACTGAAGAGATAATGATAAGAGCCGGAGAATGGAAATATAGCGGAGAATGGACGAGATCTAAATCAAAGACGACAGTCAACAATGTCAGTTCTTTTATATGATCACAAAGGCCTTGTGTAAACATCTCCTTTATGGTGTGAAGTTCATAGGTAATTGTGAATTTATGAGAATAGTAAGGCCCATAGGTATCGGCAAACTTGTTAGGCTATTCATAAACACACTGAACAAATAACCTTCCCTCGCATGCAAAAACACGAACCGATTTTTTCTATTTTATGTAATATTATCTGCTTTTTTAGCCCTTTGGCATAATATCCTTTTTTCTAGCTTTCTAACCTGCACTATTCAGTGCGATGCATAGCACAAATAAATAAATAAATATAACTTAGCGCATCCTGTGCATCCTATGCATAATATTTGTCCCCCTGGTCTTACATAATCTGGCAATGCAAACTAGCACTAACTGTTAACTGACTTAGACTGAGTCCAGATATTTTCACATTCTGTTATCCTAATACATACTATAGGCTGACACGTCGCCTACGCAAAAACAAGCATTTCATTCATGTGCGCCGAGGTACCCTTAAAAATACTTGTATGACTTGCTCTTGCTCATATACTGTATGGTAGTACTATGCAATTATATAAGTTCGGACATTTTCAGTGTGTCAGTAATTTTTCTACTACCGTATATGTATCAACCAACATTCACAGTACTCAAGATATAATCCATTTGAATCTTTCACCGGTACTTTCACCAGAATTTTAATCAACCTGAACGAAATTTTGATAGTTTCATATGGAGTTGTCATAAGAAAAGAGAAAGTAGCATGAATACCGTCAGTCGTTACATACTTATATCTGGTATAATTATACAAGGATTTTATTTATGTGCGCCAAGGTGCCCTTAAAGATATTGTACTTCAAAATTACTTACTCTTGTTCACATACGGTATGCTAGCTCAATGCAATTATATTACCTACACCATCCATGTAGAAATTTTGTTTATTTTTCCCAAGCAGCTACATATTTTATTTAAGTTTGCATTACATATTATTTTAGGATGTGAATGTTGTGACTATATTTCTTGGAAATCACAGAGGCATGCGTTTGTTTCAACAATCCTTGTATCATATTTACAAGAGAAAGAGTTGTTGCAAGAATATAAATAAAGGATGTAAGTGCAGTTTTACTTATCGCTCTCGTTATTATGTACGCCTTTAAAAAGCGGTATGCTACATAGTACTTTCTATTCTGTTTCTGGCCCACATACATAGTACATACGTATCCTTTTTGACTGGAGTACCTAGTTTCCTTTTTGATGTTAAAGGTACAGGGGATTTAAAATATTTACATAACATTTTAAGGTAGTGACTCGTATGCTTTGGACACCCCTTAATAAGGCTGTGTACAACTTGAGACACATTCTGTGACATATATATAAGTTGAAAAGCATGCCAGGGGATTGTCTATTATTCTTGCATGTCCTTGTCCAATTGCAAACTGGGTATTATATATTTTATAAATATATGCTGTTTCATATCCGGAAGAAATAAGTGTTGCTATTACATGTAGAAAGTATCTGAATAAAGTAGCAGTGTATAAAAAGGATATAGCAGACGATAGAATCGGATATAGGAAGTCCTGTGTTCGTGATGCGTTACATTCTCTCGCTAGGTATTTGCTTTCTTGTCAAAGAATCTCAGAGTTTAATAATAGAAAGTCGAGAGCACAAAAGATTGAAAAAGTGATGCGAGAGAGCAGGGGAGTAAACTGACAGAGTGAGATGATCGTAAGTATTTCTAAGAGGATACGTATTATAGTAAGTGTGCCGACTGCCTCTTTATAAGCATACCTAGATGTATGTAGGTAATAAGTGCTGTGTACATAGCGCCTATTGTCTGCCATGTCATGCAAGTTTTCTCTGAACTCACCGAACATGACAACGACCAAGAAAATAGAAAAGAGAAGGACGGAGATCGTAAAATGTATATGAATATTGATTTCTCCGATTTTTATGCTTTTCATCCCATTAGCGAACTCATGTTGGTTAGTGTCATATCTTCTCAGCTACTCCAATATCCCTTATTCACGACTCATGTGACGGCCAGCATCACAAATTCTACGCTTATTAGCTTCTTATTCTGTAGTCACTAACGAATTCCTTTACTAATTCTGTATCTTCACAGAAACTTTGTCTTCTGAATACATTTTTCAGTTTTCCGCTTGTTTGCATTGATAGTTTGATAGACTATTTATTTCCTTCTGGGAACAACCTTTTAGTTTGGAGCATCCATTAAATATTTTGGATTTACGTCATCCTTACTTCGTATGCTTAACTTAAAGAAAAGATGTTTACCTCATTAAAAATACCAACGTAATGCACATCAATCCTTTGCAACGAAAAGTTGCAACAGATGGAATAGACATACGAGCTTTTATTTATATATTACAGAAAATTACAAATTCTCTATTGCATTATTGAAACGAAGTCAGTATCCATAGCCAGTAATTATGTCACAAATGCCGTAGGAGAAAGTGCTTAGTTTATGTAAACTCTTTTGAGAAAGCAATACAATTTGTGCCAGGGAATGCACATACTTTCCTTTGACAGTTGAAGCCAAAAGCTGAAGGCGATTTGTGACATTTGCGATTACTTAGTTTTGGATTTTGCTACCGAATGTCTATAATACCTAGTTTTTGCTAACAAGCTAGCCGAATTTTTCTGCTAATAGAATACAATATCCATTAGCAAAGTAAAAATCCTATTCATAACATAACTAACAAACTAACCATATTATTATTTTGGGACAACAACTAAATGGATGAGTTTAAGAAAGTTACTTTACAAACCGAAACAGTAATAAAGAGAAATTGCATTGGTTAGCATCGGACGCTGTACCATAGATCGAATTGAATATGAAAACATACACTAACCATAACATACATACATAAGTTATATGTTTAATAAAAGCAGGGATTTAATCAAAGAAAAGTAATAGAGTTGGTATTTCTGTAGTACATTAGAATTTTTGATGGAATTCGGACACATATGAGATTTATCGGTAAATCTAGTAGGAGTTTGAGATTGAAATTTGAGAAATCTTGTGAAAACGGACATCTACACAGTATTACAAATGAAAATATAAGAATACGAAGTTTTGAGGATGGTATATCTTAGCATCTATGAATAAATGGATTAAAAGTGAAAAAGGAAGAAAAAGAGCGTTATTTATTGTCCGTGTGTGACAAGAATGGAGACGGTCTGTTTCCCCGGAGGTAAATGTCACCACCTTCGCCGTTTGTAGGAAAATCTTTTATAGAATATCAATGATGATAATTCCATCGATTGGTCCTCGGTGTACGATATTTTCAGGCCGAGTTGTATCAGGGACGTCAATTTCCACAAGGCCTTCCATCATACTGCCGTAGATCAATGACCACCTGCTTCCTTCGCGAACAACTCTTGTTTCTCCATTAGCCAGGTAAGAATGCTCTGCTTGGCTTGTGTTCGAAATAGCTGTCACCTCGATAACAATTCGCATCTTTAGACTCCTTCCCGTGTTGTTAGGGTCATGACTGTTGAAAATACAATTACAACTGGGACGACTGCCAACAGAACTAGCACTACTACTAGCTGACGACGGTCGATGTCTATGATGTGTCCGATGTCGTCCATCCTGACGTTGTTCATAATTGATATACAGTGATTGAAGGAGCAATTCCCGTCCATAAGTGCGGATAGTGAAACCATTGTATTGAATTATATCTTCTCGGGGTTCGGAGATCGCAATTCCATCACTAAACCGAAGGATTCACCAAAGTGATTTTAATTTAATTTTCTAAGTAATTACCCATTCTGTGTTTTCAGCGGAAAATGATATTATAACTTAAATACCTGAGAATTGAATTAGCTATCTGCATACCAGTCCGAATAATCCGAGCCCCGATATCATAAGCTGCAATAAGAAATCCTGTGCTGCTGCGAGTAATTGCTGGAATGGGATTTAAACTGGTTGACCACGATGCAGGAAGAAAAGAAGTAAAGAACTCTGCAATTGTTGATTCCTCCTGAACATTTGCTAGTAATCCACCTGGGATTTCATTTGCTGCACGGATGGCTGTTTCTAAGTCTGCGAGCGGTAGTTGAGGATTTGATTCTGCGGTAGTTCGCTCCGGTTCGAGATTGAATTTTACAGATTTACTCCTTTTCAATTTAGCATTTGATTTTGATGTACTACTGCTTTTAAGTTTAGATTCTAATTCTCTCACAATAGATTCCGTATCTTCACCCGGTGTTCCGTAATGCGATTGTGTTTCTTTTTTGTTACTACTTCTTAACAAGCTTCCGCTAATTTTTCTTAGCAATCCATTCAAACTTTTGCTTCGAGCGTTTCCATTCTTCGTAGTAGATTTAGTATCATTTACAATAGGAGTTTTGATACAGGTATTCTCTGCCGTGCCAAAATCTGTTCGGGATTTTGTAGCACTGAGAGTATTGATAGACAAACATTCTGAAGACTCTTTTGAATTATTCGTCTCGATATTACTATTTCCATCTACTAAATTAATCTTTGATATACTTATTTTGGATAGGGAAGAACGTGTTGATGCTAACGATTCTTTTGATCCTGACTTGCTGTAGCAAGTTAGATGTGGAGCTGAAACTTTCATAATGGACTTTAGATTGCTTTCTGTTTCGACCTTACATTTTACTCCGACTGCCGCATTCGTCGCCGACTTTGCTGGCTTTTGTTGCGGAGGAACTTTTTTATATTTAGCCCGAAAAACGCCATCATTGCTCATAATTCCTATCACAGTGTAGAAAATAACTATTGAGACTATGAATTTTGAGATATTTTATGTAACGATAGATTTATTTTGAATGAAAGATTAGAGCTCGGCTTGATGGTCTGCCGGCGAAGTGCTAAATGATATCGTCGCAATATATTTCTTACTACATTATTGTCACAAATCTTATCAGATAGCCCCTTTCCCTCGCCTTTTCCTCTATAGACGTCTTTCTTGTGAACTTGTGCCGTGTCATATTCCTTTACAGGATGGAGACCAAGATTGCACCAAGGATTGGTCAATGTTTTAGAAATGGACAATTTCCATGACAAAAATTCTACAGATTTTTGAATGGATACCTTCACTATCTTCACTTTGCATTTGCTTCCGACTCTGTCGTCTCCGTACTTGAAGAAGGTACTTTTTAAAAATACCGAAAAACTTTTACATCAGAAAACTTTTTGTACCTCAGAAACTCATTGGATAACTGATATTACTTTTATTTATGCATACCACTGTTGCTTATTGTGATAAATGTACAAATAATTGATGTATCATTTTTGTCTTCCTGAGATTTTTGCTTTCAAATGATAACCGATATTGTTATATTTTTGCATAGTAGGTTTGTCTAGCTTAAAGAGTAGAGTTTTATATAGATTATGTGAATACGTAGGCAATGTTAATATAGACCTTATTTTTATTTAATCATATCATTGCGGACTACGGATTGTTCGACTGATGAAAAGGATGAATAAGCTGCCAAATGCATGAATACCTAAGATTTGTATAGTTTCCTACTGCAAGAAAGATTTTTTGGGCATTTTTTGTCATACTGGCGATTTAATCATTCATTTCATGGTGAAGGTTCTTCAATCCCAATTACTGCAAAATATAAAGATTTATGTAATGCTAGTACATGGTTTATTGTCTCTTGAGTGCGGTAAGCAAGGCATTTTGCTACACATCCTATACATTTGAATACTACGATAATTTATATTTTTCATACAAGGATACACTCAATCAGCATATTATGATCATGCTACTATCCTCATTTTGAATAAAGGTAAATTATAATTAGGTTGTCTTGTTACTATTAATTTAACTTTAAGTGCAGGATGTTTGTGTTTGCATTTTGCACGTATGAAACTAAACAGAATTTTGTCAAATATCTACATGATTATTTCAGTATTGGATTGTCTATATAGGTTGTTAGTATGGAAAAGATAATTTAGGGTTTAGGTTGAGGGATGGCATATTGATAGTGATGACAGTGATGAGATTGCGAGATCATTGAGGATAAGATGGAGCAAGGATGGATAAAGTTCCTTGATCGGGATCACAAGCGACGACAATAGAATCCTTTGGAATACCGATTGGCATCTCCAGTTCGATTTCACTATCGAAAACTTCAACAAACATGCTGGTTGAGTTTATTTGATCCAACCAGTACACTTTTAAAGGTAAAGAGATGATTTTCTTTAGTTCTTTAGTCTGCCAAAAACGATTGTTGTTGCTCAACTTGAATTGAAAATGAACTTTTGTTTCGCTAACTGACGACTCCTCATCAGGTCGGCATTTGTTCTTAGCGTGCTCGGAATCCAGAAACAATTCCATTCCCTTGGTGCGGAGTTTGTAGCCCCGATAGTGAACAGTGTCTTCTCGGTAGTAATGTTTTTGGTCCCTGCAAGAAAAGAAATCTAAAGCTACTTTCTCAAGTATTTTATTTGTAGAACCATTGTAACTGAAATGTTAGATTTTGATTACCCTAATAAATAGGATACACCAGCTTTTAAGCCCTGAACTGCTGTTGATAAGATATCTCCACCAATAATAATTGCATCCCTTTGAAAATTCGGGGTTTCTCCTCCGAAAGGTATCCAACCATCTCCATTTTCTTCAAGAAAATAGGACAAGATTGATTTTACAGATGATGATTTTTTATTTTCTGGATTATAAACATTCATTGTTGTATCGCCAGCATCTCCAAAACCGTTATTTTGCATCTGTGGTCGATTTGAGTCATCCTTTGTCTGCTATTCAACAAACGATTTAATTATAACCTGTATTAAGGAAGCTGAAGTTTCTTAACCCCAGATTATTTATAGAAAATGCTATGAACTAACTTTGCACATATCCAAATTCAGACCCTCGTGAACCACTTCAAATGAAGTCAAATCCATGTCGGAACTTCGTCGTTCTTCAGAAATTGTAACACTTTCTTGCTTCATTGCACAGCGATTCTGTGGTACATAACTGAGAGATGGGGACACAGAAGGAGACTTCTCGGTTGCAGTTTCTTGCGACAGTTCTTGTTCTTCACCCTGAATCCTTATGTCCATTTCTTTTACAGTTAATGATTGATTTACTTGGCCAGTTTCCAATTCTGTCTCAGTTCCCTCTTCATCTTCCCAATCCTCTTCATTCAAAATCCATTTGAATCGACTCAGGAAAGCTTCAGTATTTTTCATCATTGACAATTTGGAAGCTCTGGAAGTGAACATTTTCCCAAGTATGCGGACAGTGCGGGCGGACCTGGAATGTGGTGGACTTAAAGCGATAATGGGTGGAAAGAAACGCTAAATTTGGGATATCGCTAATGAAAGTGTCAAATTCTTGTAAAGTAAAGCGATTGCAATGAAGTATGAAACGAACTGCTGAAAATACTTATTTTGTTGTGATTTTATTTATATCTACATAATCTCACAGTACATTTGCATTCTATCCGTGGTAACACTCTGACACGGGATGGGTAATAATGAAAAGCTTTTGTAATTTTAGATCTGTTTGAGATTGATACAGAAAATTGGAAATTGTAGATGATCAACCGCATTTCCAAACAAGGACTCCAAGAGTTCCCATGAAGAACATGTAAATCAAATGCTGAACTTGATGTGACACATCGAATCCAAATGACTCTCCGACAATACAATGCCACTGAGGACCGTAAGTCCTAGGGAAGTTGATAATAATTATGACACAAACAAAAGTAGGAACAAATAATTTGTTAATGAAAAGATAGTTACCGATCCATCTCTTCTTGAATAGTTTTGCATGCCATCTGTAAAGATAGAATAATTAAAATCCAATCGAGAATCACTGAGAAATTAGTTTCATCCTTATAAATAGAATAGCCATAAGAGGAAAACGGACATACCTCTAAATCAGTAATGTATCGCTCCACTGCCCCAGTTATGGTGTCAATAATCTCTGATTTTGTGTCATCGGGGAGATCGGCATACTTTTTAGAATTAGAATTTCAAAAAAAAACAAGTTTACAAAAACGCAAATCGATATACTACACAAATACGTTTCATCCTCCGACTACAATCATAATACTACAAAAATAGGACATAACTGTAAATTTCTGTGTAATGTATAGTATATTTTTAAGCGCATTTAGCACAATCGTGCACGACTAGCGTGTGCAGTACGAGAAAAAGGAAATGAAATAGGAAATTGCTGGCTTACACGAACAAGTGGGTATGTACTGATTTTTTTTTCAGTGTCCGGTTCTGGAGCTACAGCATCCTTCTTCAGTTCTGCTTCAATATCAGCCATTCTACAATTCTTCAATGATTCTTTTCGAGATTTATTGTGTAGATCCTGTCAGTACGAAATGATTCAATTGTGCTACTATCTGACAGCTTTTTATTTTATTGCAGTCTCGGAATCGCAATCTCAAATGATGGAGTTGAAAACACTGAAGACTTTGTTTAGGTTAGAATTTTGTGGAATAATAGAATCTAGAATAATCTCTATGGGAGTCAACAGTGCTAGAACTTCTAATAATTTCGGGCAACCAATTTTGAGAATGGGCATAAGAGTTGGATTCAAGTTGAAGTATAAAAAGATTTGGAACAGCATACATATTGGTGAGATTTGTATGAAATAATTTCAAAAGAATCTTGACTGTAAAACAACCTTAACTTCCAAGGGGTTCTCTATGAAAAATGTCTCTAACTGAAATACAATGATTGTTGACCCTTAGACTCTTGAACCTCAACATAATATGTATAGAATATAGTAATGACGGGGTTCAGTTAATGAATTAGGTCACTTATCTAGGCTTTCATTCAGTTGCAGTGTAGTAAAACGTGTTTCGTGTCATCAAACGTTAAGGGAGGCTTCTATTTATCAGCTCTCATGCAATAATGCATTGAAGGATTTAATGTTTCAGCTAATAATATTTCGTTTACTAAAATAACTTTATTACTGTGTTACCTACTTATCATAAGTAGTATAGAGTCATGTATCAAAGAACTTTTCTGTACAATAACATGTACGTATTGAATGTCTTCGCATTCATGTGTACTCAATTTCATTTCAACCAACAAAAGACAAACTCAATCCTAGTTCGCATTTCTAATATAAATTAGTTTGTCTCATATAACTGCAGATCATTTTAACTTTTACAATTCACTTGGAATTGTGAATGATTAAAGAGTCAGAGTCAGCGAGTCAGGCAGCAATCAGCAAGCTAATAAAAACGAGTGTAATTCATCGTCGGTTTCCTGGAAAGTTTCATTAGACAATTTTAGCCTCTTTAGAATCTGATATTATAATAAGATGAAGTTAGTAAATAACAGAAGTCCTCTATTTGTTCTTATGTTGATTTACATGATCAACGCGTACTACTCTTCGTATTCTGCTGCACAGTCACAGGTAATATTTCTAGCTATATGTATTATCCATTCATACATATTCCTCTACGGGTAAACATAAGCTATACACTATATGTATATAACCATAAAGAACAAGAATAGTAACCCATTCTGTATTCCTTAGTTCCAGAATGGAGGAAAACAGCCAACAGAACTTTCTAAACAAAGGTTTAGTCCAAATGGTCTCAAAAACAACACAAGACGGGAGAAGTTGTTCACTGAGTTAAAAACTTTCATGAATACAATTTCAAAAGATGGACACAACAACCAAATCAAAGAAGCCTACCGCTCCAAAGACACAAAAATGTGGAATACTAAAATAGAGGAAGTGCTAAAACTCGTTAATAAAGCTAACGAAAAAGAATTCAACAAAACACGTTATAACATCTTGTAGAATGCCGACTATTGGTATCTATAGACTTTATTTCGGTTCTATCTGTATATTTACGTGGTTCTCCTTTTCTCAGTTCTCCTACGATTAACTTCATATATATAAGTAAGTAATTGTCAAGTGTGGTGTTTTCTTAAAGCTAGGATGACATATTTATGATATTATGTAACTTGCGATTTACTCTACAGACCATTAACATTTCTAAGTAGGGCTACAATGTGGGTCCAATAGTAGCTGAGTAGTAGATAGAATTGTTGTAAAATATATTAGGAATAGTCTCTTTAACAGATATGTCCCACACTTATTTCAATATTGTCGTTCCTTATTTTCGAGGTGTAGCAGAGAAGATTGCATTTATATAACTTAAGAATTTAGCTTATTATATAGAAGTTTCAGTTTATTATTTTGGAAACTCATAGCCAAGCTACTACAACATGTGTGAAATCTTTGTACAGCCAAAAGGGAGGTGATATTATAAAATTATATAATATCAAAATAACTAAATGCATAATATGCTAAGTGAAACATTTTACTTATATGCGACCACGCGCATACATGTTGGTATGACTTTCTTCTACATAATTGACGGACCT
>JABASH010006302.1:0-10805 GCA_019776445.1 Tomocerus maximus
GAGAGCCCGACAGAAGTGGTCTAGCACACCGAACGCGCTACTAACCAAGCTACTGCTGCTTGCTCTTAAGATTAAGGGGTATGAAGCATTTTGGATATTCACCGAGGATATTCTACGATGATGTCCTAATTGTTTGACTTATTCACAACCTTTATTTAAATATGCAACATAAGTACTAATAATAAAATGCTTTGCCAATTTAAAATTTGATTTATCATTACATATATCTATAGGTTCCAAAATTTGTCAATTTTTGGTGAGTGGAATTGTCGGTATTTGTGGTATCTTGGCTGCATGTGTTTGTTGTGTTGAAAGTTGTCCATTAACCAGCAGACACGAAGAGAATTTATAATGCATGGTGTATTGTGGTTGCATAAAATATCTGATATAGAAAGCGGTTTATAGTGATTTGAAGTTTATTCTGTCCAGCTCTTGTCTATGTGCTTATTTGTGTAAAGATAGGTATGTGTTTATTTTTATTCTTAAGACCCGTGGAACGGTAGAACTGCATGGTATCGGCATGTCCAAGTAGGTTGTGTGTAGATATGCGAAGGATTAAGTTAAACGTAGTTTAGGCTGTCCGGTCGCAGGTAGACGAATTTCAATTTGTAACTCGGTGGTATAGTAAAGTCATTCCTTCTTGTACCCAGAGTTGATTAACTGTCAGACTAATTAGGATGAAATTCTTGGAAAAGGAGGTGACTCACCAGCCAGGTACCTGACTTTACTATACACGGGGAGTATGGAAACCTCTAGTACTTGTCTCCTGCTTGACAATGCTTGTATTTGCCCTGTGCAGCCCAGGTTACGAAAATAATATTTCCTTTCTTGCGGTCGGTCATTTTGACCCTTGGGTTGGGAAAAGGATTAGTGGCGGATTAGCACAGGGCCGTGCTGGTAGAAGCCGGTGTGGAAAATAGAAGCGAGTACATATCATTGCACGAGTGTTCCATAATACAATAAGCGTCTAAGTACTTACTTTAGTATAGACTGGTGACGATAAGGGAAGAGTTAAAGGATATCTACATAGAGACATGCATCCACAGAGCTAGTGGCGTGTAGTCGTAATAGTGGTACATAAAGCTGATGGAAATAGACATAGGCTGGAGGGAAATAAGGTCTGGATGGAGGAGAAAACCACTCACTTTCTCAAGAGATAAATGACACATTCCAGAATCCTAGAATCCATGTTTCCATCCGTCCGTAAATGCCATGCCATTCCTTTCCTTCACTTTACTTAAGTTACTTTACTTAACGTTACTCCTGTTCCTTTTTCTCTGGGCCTGCCTGCCTGGACTATGCTCTGCTGTACTATACATAAATGGCTAACTACTCTCCCATGCCTTGCATTGCTATTACTCCACTATAAGCTATAGGCCATCCCATCATCGTCAGTCGACTCGCTCAACTAAAGCTACGTCAAGTAAGTAGCGAAAGACTATTTGTATTATGTTTTATCATGTATTACTTGCAGAATGGGCTTTTCTTTACCATCCAAACGAAACCTACCATAACTATGTGCACAAATTGTCGATATCACATCTTGCCATATTCACTGCCACGTCTCGATGGTTATGCATCTATTGTATGGTATATATAGCAGCTCAATGGTTTGCCCCGTTCGCCTAACATTTAGGACTTTCCTTATATATATTTGCACAAACGAAATAGGCATTTTCAGGTATTAAGTGGGTACCTATATGTAGTAGTCCCAGCACCTTTCAAATATCTACAGTAGAACATATAAGTTTGATCTTTGAAGGATTGCTCACTTCAGTTGGATTGACCATCTTCTTTCGAAGACAGCTACTTATATTTGTATCATCTATCAAGCTACTCTATGCAGAATTTCATTAAAAGGACAGCTCATTTTAATAATGGAAAACGTGCGCAGCTGTCGTATATTGTTTTGAAGCTTCTGGAGACATTATGCAATATAAATAGTGCTTAAATTCAAGAAAGGATTATGCATATAGTTATTGTTTGATGTCGGGAGAAGGCGTGTTATAACAGATTGGCCTAAGCTGTACTCCTGTGCCATTTCTATTTACTTGTCACTGATGCAAAAATTATTATTTAAATGAGACATTGTAGTAAAACGGAGTTCAATAGGCATATTGTTTACAGGTAGGTATTAAAGGAAATGCGAGCAATCTATAATTATGTTTATGTGACTACCTAATTAGAAATTGTAAATCGTTTCCTTTGCCGTCTTAACATAACCGGATATTGTATTTCCTTGATAGTATTACAAATAATGTTTATTCATGGTCCTGCTTTTTGATATTCTGCTTTAGGTACGGTCTATAGCATTGCATTTCGTGTAGTTTAAATCAGTTGTTGATACTAGAGTTCTATTTACCAGGATATGGCCCAATGAATGTAACAGTCTGAGTGAGAGTGTAATATTTATTCACTCTGTCCCGGTAATAACGTAGCTTTGAATGTAAACGTGAAGTAGAGTAGTGGGTAACCGGGTAGTAGGCCATAATATAATAACACAGATATTCTTCTGTCATGTCGCTAGCGTTATATTATGCAATTCAATTTCTTCGTCAGCTCCGCACTCACACGCTGCTTTGACTGGTTTGGCTGACTTTACTTCTGGTGTTGGGTAATGCATCCATCCACTCCCAAACTATTTCTCTGCATCACATTACATTACCTATTGCCATTTGCTACATACCATTTGCCCTAGAATTCATGAATCATTTCACAATGCCGGGTTTTTACAGACGCTGCTTATATCTCAGACATTTCTGCCACTCCGACTACATTTGTTCCTACAGAGAGTTATATATGTAGAGAGTGCTCTGTAAGTACAAGCTTTGTCCTTTCCTCCGTTGTTTGTTGCGACGGAACGAAGTGTGCCTCAAAGACAGCCAAGTCAATTGAAGCCAAGCAAGTCGGCCGCAGTCAACCGAGTTAGTCAAGGCAAAACAACCACCAAAGAAGATATTTCTGCGATTTCAATAAGCCATGATGAGATGATCGTGACCGCCGGCGTTGTCTCTTGTCCTTTCTGGTAATTGCTCTCAAAATAGCTCCGAAAAATACTTGGCTCAATCTACAGTCAAATGACGGAGATTTTAAGTGAGCAACGCTCGTTTTTCATTGACGAGCAGAAGACTCCCCGTGACACAAGTACCTCACTCTATCTAAAGTTATGTATCTAAAGTCTGAATTTCCACGTCTCTAAAACGGACAGGGTAGGTCGTAAATATTTTAATCACCTCAAGTGGTGACATTTCAGGTAATGAATTAAAAACTACGAAATTGATGCAGGCTTTCAACCTTAGAAACAAATAATAATAATTTTAGACAACAAATAAATTGTATTTTTTGAAATTATTTTTAGTTTAGCTTGTTTATCTATCAGTCCAATGTCTCATTTATGTAGAAATGATGCATTTGCAGAAATATTTTTGAATATAATTTCCTAATATAATATCCCAGTTAGGATTCGACTCTTTAGTTATCCCTAAAATTTTTTAAAAAACCAATTGATACTAAGCCAATTTCCTTATACAGTTATACAGTTGCTAAGTACAGTTATCTGTAAAACGTATCAATTTTATAACGGAAATACTATGGTCTTAAATTAGTTTCTTTTGATGTTAATAGATATCATGTTTCCCAACGGTCTATTACATGACCCTGTAGAATTACTATGCTAACTATCGGACCGGCAAAGCCCATAGTAGTTTTAGTAATTTCTGTGTAGGTACTACAATTAATATTGGGAGCCTAGACACTACAAATTGCATAATGCGACATTACAATAAATACAGCCATTTTCCTAGCTACCTATGCATATGTGTTGGGTAGGGGTTTACATAGTTTAGGTTAAGTTTGTGTTTGTGTGTAGCAGTAGAAATGTAAAGTGGGACATAAGAATCCAAGTCTGTGTATTAGGTTTTGGCATTTTGAAGAACTAATTGTTGAGATTGTGTGGTTGTCGTTACGATGTTGTGGTTGAGTTGAGCTTTAGGCGTGGCTTGAGTCATAAAGACCCCAAAGAATGGTCTCAAGATGCTCAGAATTACTAGGAGGCAATTTGTGCTGGAACAAATTGGCATGTCTTTCTATCTTGTAGTTGACAATACACTATGTGATCTATCTATAGGCAATGTGATCTGGGCATATGCGTGTTATGTACTTATTTATAGTAGTATAAGTGGCAGTTCTAGAGAGCAATGGAAAGAATTGTGTCTTCGTAACACGACATTAGGCTGCATTACAAGGAGGACGGGAGAATGCAATCTTAGGACTGCAATGTTTGGGATCAAATGTCTCCTGATGTTTTGTGTCATGTCGTCTCCGCAGATGAATCTACACGAGTGTTTATGTTGACTTGCCTTGAGATTAGTCGGCTCGACTTGACCGGAACAACTCATTGTGAGTTCTCTTAGTGCTCTGCCGGCATTTCTCATCCTCCTTCTTTATTATTATATCCGGCCCTATTAGTGATGTCAAGTGAGCATTCTGAACATTTCTGAATAACTGGCTCCTAGTCATCCTCCTCCTTTCCCTACTTCTATCTCCACTTACCATACTCACATTAGTGTGTCTCCTACGTAATCTCAATGCACACAAAGTAGTAGCACATGGCGAAGAAAGTCACTTGCTGCTAAGCACTTACTTACCTGTACTCAATGCTCTTTTGTGACACATTCTTGGCAAAAGGTCTGCGCATCCTATTCCAATTAAGTCAATGCCTATGACATTCAGTTTTACATTCATTTTATATACAACTATACTAATTCATTTCATATAATATGTAACTTCACCCGAAGTTTTACAAAATGCGACAGTTGCGACAGTTAATTTAAGTGCTTTGCCTCTTTTAAAACCTAGCCTAAAAAAATACATGTTAAAAGTCAGGCTAACCTTAACTGTCACAATCTGTCGTACTTTGTAAATCGCCTTTCAGCCAATCATGCTATCCTTAAAAATAGAACTGTGGTAACTTTATCATTCTCTTTAGTGTACAACCCACTATATTTTTACCATTTAATACCTAGAGATTATATTATGTAAAATAATAGTTAAATTGGTTTGGCATATAAGCATGCCTAGGTACTCATGAATAATTCGTTAATGTACCTTAAAATGTATGTATTTGTATTTACTATGACTTCATGGACAAAGCCCCCAAACAGCATACTTAATCACTTTAATAGTTATACTTATAAATAATGCACTTATCCCAGCATGTATACTACAGATATTAAACATGAGCAGAAACATACTTATGCCACGTAAAATAAAACAAATTCGGTACTCTTTGATGGTGTCATCTTAGTGTCATAAATGAGCACAGTGGAATGTTTCAATCCTGTACATCACAATCTGTTTATAATATTGTCCGTATCACTAAAGTTGCTGATGCGTGCCAAACAGTAACCGACAAACAAGTATACACTAGAAACAAAAATCTTTCGTTTGAAACTTTAAGTCAAATTAATCTCCCCATCATTGTGACATTGTGAGTCATTTCACTGTAGATGTGGCTTAAAACCACACACTGTAGTTAACTAGTAAGTTTTAGATACGAAAATTTAAATTTCCATTTAAATTCATCCAGAGCAAACGAAGTTACGACTTATTTATCTAAGTATTCTAGCTCAAATTAAAGTCTGGGGTTGAGTTTAAATTTTTCAATAGTATAAGACTTTAAATCTGTATATAATAAGTAGAAAACACAATTGGGGATACTGCAATCATTCTTTTTACTGATATTGTTAGCAATTATTTCTTGTAACAGTCATTGATGTCAAACTTTACAATTTCAATAATTTCGGGGTAGGGTTACATTGGTACAGATTAATATTTCAATCAGACATATTGCATTTTATAGTTCTCTCTTTTGCTGTCTACCTTATAGGCCAGGACAAAATATAATACCTAGAACGTACAGTCGCAGTACATAAAGAAGAAAACTGACAGACTTACGAATTAAACTGGGTACTGTAGCGATATTTTGTCAGGCCATAGTGCAGTGACTACAACAGAAGAATGATATTTGTATGGATATTCTGGAAAAGTTAGCGTCGAAATGGTTTGTAGAGTCCAGGCGTACTAGGCCCAAGAGAAAGTAGAGATAGCGAGTAAGTCTTGGTAAGTCTGAATTCCTTATCTAGACTTGCTCATTCCTTTTTTAACTGAAGAGCAATCTTATCTTCAATCCGAACAGAATTGCTATCCTCCTCAACGTCAGCACACGAACTGAGCATCCAACGACCTAACATTCTGTAATTGTCATTTCATTCAAATAAGATTTTTCTTTTGCTGTCTGTGGCATGGGGACTCAACTTCTGTCCTGGGCAATGTATCTAAATATATGTTTCTGATTTCACTCTTTTCCTTATATCAACATTCTCGCAATTACATTGTTACATCTGTCGTACAGGTAGACAATAGATCCAAAGAAATAGAAATGTATTATCCAGGTTACTACAGATGGTAGCTATTTTCTCAGTAATTCTATAGATTGCATTCCTCGTGAAAAAGAGCAAATATTTACTAGATAGGTACCGCAGAAAATGCATTTGCAACTATTGCCATAGATTATGCAATCAACAAATTTTTGTGGGACTCACTTAAAAATGTGTGAAAACAGCAAGTGGTTAACAACGATAAGTAGCATTCTGGTATTGAATAAATCTTGGAATGAAGAAGCACAGCAAAGTAGTAGTAGGTGGGATGAACTGGTGCAAGGGCTAACAAATGAGCATACAAGGAGATAGTATTTCGGAAGTAGGTGGTGGGTTTCCAGGATTCGGGTAGGTGACTGCAGTGACGTAAGCGCCGTAGTTCGGTGGGGCTCTGTTACCGTTTGTGAGCAAATGTTGAATGGAGAACTGTGGAGGAGTAGGAAGGATTGAAAAGGATTTGCAGGATTAGGATATTCCTTGGCGGTGATGAAATGGTTAGATTTACGTTGGCAAGATTTCACTTTCACTTTCAGAGATCATCTCCCACCTAAAGAAACGTAGCCAACTGAAGTGAGAAGGACGCAATGAGAAAGTTCTCCTTTCCTGGATATTAGATGTATTTAAGGGTTTATCTATATACACATCTTCATTTTATCAGAAAATGTAAGCCTCCCTTGAATGTATTTCCATTGTTTTCCCAGAAAACCGAACGAAATACATCAGACAAGTCGTCCAGGAACACAACCAGTAAAGAAACGCATGGCAAGGACAGGGAAACAGTGCATTCCTCTTGCAGTACAAAACAGTGAGAAAGTTCATCAATCTAGCTTATATTTGGAGCAGGAGAAAAATGGAACAAAAAATCTAGAGCCCATGCAGTTTGTTTAGGGCTTTCCGTTTCACCAAAGCTCTAACAGAATCACAATCACAAGCCTATAAAGACTATGGGAAATATACCTTCACGAAAATGTCCAGCATGTTGCTGGACGGAATGCCAACATTCCCCTTCTCCAAAATTGATCCCCCATTCAAATATTTTGCAAACTGTCAATTTAAATGGCGGAGAGTCACATTTAGAAATTTAGAGACCAGAAATGAACTACAAATTTCACTGAGACAACATAAAGAAAAGTTTAATTTTATTACATTTACTGTCGGTAATTGTTTACATTATAAAAATACAGTCTTCAATAATAAAATTGCAGTACCAAGACGAAATAAAAGACACTTGTAGAAATATTTATAAACGACTCATCTCACGGTGGACATCTGCGTGTCTTTGGAAATTGTTTAGTGAGATATTGGATGGAATAGAGAGTACATATGGAAAGAATTTAGTTTAGGTACCTAGGTAGTTATGTGTAAAGGAAGGGAAATAAAGAAAGGACAAGTGTAGCAGATGAGGATGAAATGAGACCAGTTATTTAGTCAAGTTTCATATCATTTATATCTGTAGAAAACGGCTTAAGTATTAACTTAAGCAGAGAAAAGTAGGATGAGAAACAAAGTGCCGACTGTCATTTCCACTAGAATTAATTTCTTTTTAAGATGATTTAAGTTTAAGATAAAGTGTACAAAGAGATAAACGAATGTGGTAGTATCATAATACCGATGCAATGGTTCATGTGTATCATCATACAGAGAACAGATAGCTTAATAGTTAGAAATGTTTTATATCCTCTTTCTCCACATATTAAAAGAATCTTTATTATTACATTTATAAATAGAAACAGTGAGATGAGATAATGCCCACGTTGCATTGTCTATCGCTACTATAAGCACCATTCTAAATATCAACATTACAAATATACTTAGTGTCTGTTGTAATCTTAGTGTATGATATCTGCGGGAGAAGTAGTGATATCGTTTATTATATGAACACTCTGTCTAATAGCCAGCAAGTAATATTTTTACCCTTTCCTCTTCTTTACTGTCTACAAAAATAAATGCCTCTAATAACTCACAATGCATTATCACATGCAATGCAATGAACATTCATTGTTTTAAATGCACAAGACTATACAGCGTATACCTTCTCACTGTTTCAAAATTATGGCACATGGAAGGGGGGAAGTAACCTCTTGAGTAAGTTAGATTGCCTTCTAAATAAAGTACTACTTACTCATAACAATTTTATATGGAGTTTAAATATCTTGGAACGGTTACCGAATGTGCTTATTGATATTTACATGCATTTCTTGTGTAGCCGGGTTAGATACTTCTGGTAACCTAAGAGGTGCTTCTCCTCGTTTTATCCTAATGAAACGAAACATTCAACCACTTTGAGTTGTCCTTTTTAAAACAAGCAAGGGCATTGTACTTTGTTAGTTTGGCACTAACAAAAAATTAATATCGTATTACAAACATATTAAAGTTCCTTCCAGAAGCATGTGCACTTATTAAATGGCTAATGACATCCTACCCTAGTAACCAGTCGCTGTATAATCGCTCTGAAATCGAGCAAAATCAATTTCGATGTGACTACGATATCTTCTCTTATTTCATACGATTAGTAGTCGAATCGACGGCTTAATGACCGCTACAGTCGGCGATATCGCTGCGATTCTTGTAGTTGCGATTCCGTAGTAAAATCGCTTTAATATCGCAGTTTGCTTTATTACTATTTAATAATAATCGAAGGGAAATCGCCGCGAATACGAAATATTGGGACAATAAAATCGCTATGAAATCGATGTTTAATTTAAGCGGTTTATTCAAAGTACGGCATTATAAATTGTAACCCAAAACAGTGTAATTCACAATTAATAGTATTGAAATATTTAATTCTGTATTTTAAATTAGTGTTAACATTGTCAAACTCCACAATTTTTGTCCCAATTAATTAGACCCTGCAATCATGATTTGATACTAGAAATCAGTGATTAGACTTAGAAGACTCAGTGTCACTATCATCGTCAGGAGATAGAGTTGTTGGCTGCGCATTTTTCTTACTTCGCGGCCCCGGCTTTGG
This sequence comes from Tomocerus maximus, assembly GCA_019776445.1. Classification (NCBI taxonomy): domain Eukaryota; kingdom Metazoa; phylum Arthropoda; class Collembola; order Entomobryomorpha; family Tomoceridae; genus Tomocerus; species Tomocerus maximus. The sequence continues at coordinate 9,409 of JABASH010006302.1, forward strand.
CCTAAAATATAAATAAATAAAAATGAATATAAATAGCAATCTTTATAAACTATCTTATAGCATTATATAACTAAAAATTCGTGTTCTCACTTATTTCGGCGCCGGACTTTATCATATACGTTTTTTAAACTCTTAGTTAAGGCCTTGTGCATTTCCGAAATTTCAGGATCTACGATTTTTTTATTGAGTTTTATTGCCTCTAAAAAATAGAAAAAAATAATGTTTGAGTATGAACGTGTTGTACATAAAATTATGATTTGTAGTACACGATTACTTACCAAAAAAAGCGGACACAATTTTAGGAAATGAAAGAAGCGAAATTTTATCGCGTTGGCCTTTCAAACTGAAGCAACATAATAAATATTTCACTAAAAGTGTCAGCCAACATCAGTTTAACGGATTTCTCCAACTCAGTGCCCCCCCAGCTTCTCGGAGTTTCGTGACCTGGAACATAAATATTTTTTCGTGAAGTACAGTTTTATTGCTTACGAAAATATATCCTATTTAAATAACTTAATAGCTCACTAAAGTAGATTTAGTTTTTGCACAGCTTAATAGATCTTCCAAGCTCATAACATCCTCTTTAGCTTTGCATGGAATGGGGAGTAAAATATTATCTTCATCATTCTGAGGATATACAATTATTGGAGCTATCAAATCCAATCGCTGCATAATTTCCAACTGATTGTTGTGTAGCATTTTTAAATACCTTGTAACAAAGCGCTTGAATTCTAAAAATGCAAACCAAAAGTTAAATTATTTTCAAAAGCATTGGGGCACAGTTGTGAAAGAAGTACGATAGCGTAATAATTTCATTACCTGCGTCCATTTCATTATCATTATTACTAATGACAGGTGCCAAAATTTGCACAGGAGAATATCCAGGTGTATACTCATATTCAGTGCGATTGACGTCTTCTCCAATTGTAGCGTTGTTGACAATAGCAGTTAGCGTAGGAAATATAGGAGGAATCGGTAATAAGGTAGCTAAATTATTTTGAATTCCAGGTACCGTAACTTTCAAAACATTTATGCTTCTTAAGAAATTTTAATAAATTTGTTATCGCTATTTGAGTTATTTTGTGTGTCACACTCCACTTGGCCAAAAAAAATATGAATATTATCATCACCAGCTTTAATGTCACTCTCATCACTGGAAAGCTCTAAGTTGGAATCAAATGTATTTTGATCGACGTCAATAGTTTGGAAACTTTTTTGGTCTGATGAACTCAAATGCTGGATTGATGATAGAACGGGAGGAGTGGCAATGGTTGTTGTCGGATGGTCTAGGATTGAATTTTGAATATTATGCAGTCTGGCAACATTTATATTTCTGGCTCTGTCACTGGACCTTAATAAATTGTCAACGCTGACATGGTTTTCAAAGATTAAATTGA
>JABASH010006303.1:0-10804 GCA_019776445.1 Tomocerus maximus
TAAAAGGAAACACTGATGCCGGTGACACAGTTTCAAATGCGCATATCATCCAGTCAGACAAAGGAACAGAAGAATCTTCGTCTCAAGTGTCTGAAGTGGAACTTAAAAAGCAAAGATTGCCATTTTATCCGAATAATTGTGCGAAATCGGAAGTGCCTATTGGTGACCTCGAAAAAGCCTCGCAATCAGTCACTTTGAGAACTCCGTGGGTCCCTGCTCCAGCTAGAACTACTAATCACACAACAATTAGCTTGAATCCTCTAAGGAGTCATGCCGTAATTCTTTAAATCATTGCCATTTTCATTAACAATCAATAGTTGACAATTATTATAATTGATTATACCAAAAACTGCGTATTAATTAAATTATGTAATATTTATATCATTTTATTATAATCAGAGCAACGCAAGCAAGGAGAGTATCAAGGGAACATCGAGTGCCGTATCCGTTGCATCGTGTTCACCACGAAGAAAACGATTGAGCAGGGCAAATAAAATGACATCACTAGAAAGAAGCAATTTTCCAAAAAACAGAGTACCCGGAGTTAAATTGAAGAGTAGAAGGAATACCAAAGAAAAGATATACACTCTACGCAGTAAAGATTCTCTGGTTGATGTTGTATGTTTAATTTTAATATTATTTAAGCTATACGAAAAGCTAATTGCCAATTAAAGGTGAAATGATTTTTTGCATTACAGACTACTTGCTTAAATGAAAAGCGTGAACAATTGATGAAGCTATGGCAAGAGAATTTACCGAGTTCTAATGCATATCTATTAAATCTGTTGGAAAGAACAAATAACTTGGCATTGGAAGCTACTGAAGATCTTGGAAAACTTAGAAATTCTATCCAATCTTTGCAAAAGGTACCTACATTAAAGCTTATTAAAGAAAGCGGGTTAATTTTGCAGTATAGAATTTAATACATTGAAAATCTTGAAAACATTCAACTTATTTTATTAATAGAAAGCGTCTTTGACTGAAGCTGATAGTGCATACCTTGAGAGCTTAAGAAATAGCGTGATGGACAAATTAAATGCATTTGAAGAGTCTAATGGAGAAATAAACAACATGATTGGAATTCGTTCATCTCGCCAAAGCAGTGATGATATAATTTCTGTGTCTAAATCATCTCAAGCTTCAATGAAATCTTCAGAGAATGGAAACGGTCGTTCAAGAAGTCGTGCCAAAAGTGTTTCTTCACAAAGTCAAACAGATCTAGTGTTTTTGAAACCCAAAGCTGAGAATTTCTATGAGCATGAAACGGACAATGAAACGAACGTGTTAGCTTCAGAATCCAATTCAAATTCTGCAGTTAAAAGCTGTGATTCTTCATCTCAAGTTGATTTGAGTCGTCTTAATAACCTGTACAGTGAACATTATGTTTTACCTACTGTTAAAGAAAGTTACGGTGCTAGTCCAAGAAAGGAAGATAATTCAACACAGCCACAAGAGAGAGTGCATCGAGTTGTTCGATTTCAAGACAGTCATGACGAAAATGACAAATTCTACAAAGAAAAGGTAGGTATCACCCTACTTTAGTAATAGATATCTAGATACGTACACCATACACATATACATAGCCATGATATCTGTAGAATGGAAAAAGTTTGTCCAAGCAATTAGGTAATTCCACCACGTCCAATTATACTTTTTGCTAAGAGACTACTTGAAGACAACTTTTGTTTGATTGTTTTGATCCCTCACCTAACCTTCAGAGATAAACACAATCCCATAAAAATATATTTGAAACTGTATGTGAGGATAAACTACTGATTAACAATAGGAAAAGGACAGATTTATTCTTTTATTGATAGCATTGTTTTACTTAGCTGTAAGGTTCCCACATTCCCAGGGAACGAGAGGTTTTAGATTGACTTATAAAGTACGTTTATTAAGAATTAAACATAATAACATAGTACACAGGTGGTACAACATTGATGATCATCATTAACAGCTATCTATAAGAGTGTTTTTGCAAATTTTTCTGTCAACAATTAAACAGCTAACGAGCTTGCTCAAAATCTATTTATTATCCATTTCAAGGCTAGTTATCATCGAAATTAACTTATTTTCAGTAGATTCAGGTTGATTACGGTAAAAACGCAAAATGAGAAGTCTGCATCCTGTTGATTGCATTGCATATTGCATTAGTAGCAATTAGTCTTCTTTCCAATGATTAGTTACCCGTTCGTATTCATGTTATACTTTACTCGGTGACTTTTATGAATTTAATGATTTTTGCATCTGTACTAATAATGGTAAATTAGCAACATTTAATTTGATGTGATCACTGTTCACATAAAACGTAATTGTCCATTTTATATGGACAGGAAATTGAGTGTATATAGGTTTCTACGAAAAGCATTTTTGCAATGCTTTTTTATCCTGAATTCCGTTGTTTCCTTGTTTAATTGAAAAAAAAACTTGACACGTTGCCATTAAAAAGCCCATCACAGATATCAAAAGCCTTGGTTAAGCTGAACCAAGTTTACTACATCTAACATGAATTCATAAAATATACTACTAAGCAATAAGGTCTGTATCTTTATATTTTTATTCGTTTATGGTACGCAGCTAACAGAACTCCAAAAGAAAATTGCGTCTCAAGAAAGTGAAGTATCAGACTTGAGGACGGAACTTCGCCGTATAGAATCTCAGTCTGGATTTCAATTGAGACTCCTTAAAACAAATATCAATGACAAGTTGGAAGAGCTTGAGGTGATTCCAGAGCTATTGCAGTTAACAGAGCATCGAATCGGTGGGACACTTCACTCGAGGATGCTTATGGAACAATCTCTGCATGAAAAGGATAGAGATTTAAATAGTGCCCGTGGGGATATGCAAAAGACTTTGGTAGAACTGATAGATACCAAGGAGAAACTCAAACGATCTGAAATAATGAATAACAGCTTGGGGTTTCAGCTCCAGGAAGTCATCAAGGAAAATGACAAATTGAAGTCAGATAATCTTTGCCACGTTCTAAATTTAATTCGTGCATATAGAAGTATTACATCGTATTTAATAATTAGATGGGATTTCTGGGAAAATGTTTGTGTAACTTACTGGCTTATGTTATTTCAGAGTGGAACTTGAAAACTGTCACAAATCTTACAGCCATAAGTTGGAGGATAAAGCTAAAGAGAATTCAAATCTCAGTTATCAGTTGGATAGTGCTTTAAAAAATCAGACTAGTTTTCTCGTTGATGACTCCGGAATGACGAAAGAAAACATCAAACTTGCGGAAAAGGTTTTGGAACTGGAGAAAAATCTGGCACGAGCAGAGAGGGATATTAGATTACAGAGGAAATCAAAGGATAAGGTAGTAAATAGTTTAGGACGGTCTCAATTTTATTCGTACTATATCGTGTATGAATTAATGCATATTCCATTTTTCAGTTATCGACACGAATGAACCGGCGTGTTGAAGAGCTTATGGAAAATTTAGAAGAATCTCGTCGACGGAATCGTCATTTGATTAGCCAAATTCAGTACATCAAGACTTCATACTTCAAATTATTTCCAATTGAACTGTTCTTTCCGAAATCAGGTCAAAATCAAAATGAGAAAGTTACTTGGGAGGAAATCTCATTGAGATTCAATAACGGTGCTCCTTTTCAACAGGAACCTGGCGTTGAAAACCGGTCACCTAAAGATCAATCTAGTCCTGGTGTTAAGATCAATCTAGATGACGACATAAGTTCAAAATTAGTCTCAACACCATCCTCAGGAAATTTGACTGTCAAAAGGGTTGAAAAGAAACGAGTGCTATTCGAATCTCCTGCTGCTGCCGATCGTCAAAAGATAAAAGATGATTCGACTTCTGATTCTTCGAGTGATTCATATTTATAGACTTATTTAGAAAATGATGATAATAATCTTCGAATGATCTCATTATAAGCTACAGTACATAATTTTATCACATGATAGTACCTGATTAATATTTACAAAATTATCAGTCTACTGAAATCGTGGTGTAAGTGAATACTTTATAACTCGATGACCAGTAATGCGCAATAAAGAACGACTGCAGTCGAAATACAGGCCGAACTATGTCAAAATTATTTAAGTCTACGTAACTTTGACTGGAACAAAATTTTTGAATTCTATCTTCGAATCATGAGACTTGAGGTCAACGGAACGAACGCATTTTCAAAATTTTGATTAGTCAAAATCCCCTGTCTGGGGAAGTTCAGTTCTATACGTCGTACAAAGTGAAATAGCTCATTCGAAAGTTGAACACGTCTTAAAGCAACTTCGATACGCCTCCGCATGGTACGACTCATGAGTCAAAAGTTATTGGCACCTTTGTAATTACTTTTTTTGGACTTCATGACCTTGATTGATAAACAAATCTATATCTGTTACAACAGTATTCATATTGAGTTTGCATTATGCATATGCCAATACGAAATAATGCACAACAATGCGAGACATCGATAGGAAACTTTAGAGAGATAGAAAATAGAAACGTGTATACTTATCTGCATGAATTTAGTACCTATATGCCTTGAAGGGGAGAGAATCCATCTCTTATTTTCTGTCATCTCAAGCATGTAATAAAAGCATTTTGCATCCTTCGAAACATGTATTTGCGTTAGGTTGATCCCTGACAAGAATAGTAATGGCAAAATGATGTCCAACAATAAGAGCAGCTAGGATTCTCGGTCTCAATTTTATTTAACGTAGGAAGACTTAGGGCTTAGAGAGTCTGCCTACAAACATGAGTTGAAAATTGCAACCTAAGGATATAATGGGCGGTTTTACTTGGATTGGCCAGCATCTATTAATTTCTGCAGGATCAAGGCAGGTCACGCTGGATTACAATTCTCTGCCACTGTATCTTTGACTCAGAATGTAAAACCTCTGTATAGTACCTACAGTTCTTAATAAAGGCAAGGATTATGCAAAATAATTGAGTTATTGACGTCAAGTACGAAGCGACTAATAATTATTATGTCATTTATCTGACTGGTACCTGAACCTGATGATTATACGAAAAAATTACTATATACCTTACCTATTAAGTAAGGGTAACAGAACCAACTCTAAGCAGTTGTACAGTCAACTCGAAGGCGACAAGACGAAACTTAAAACAGTTTTTGGAACACCAAGTTTATCTTTTACCCTATTCATAGGTTTTACTACATACCTATACACCGACAATGAAAGCCTTTATCGGGATTTTACTGGTGGCTTTTGTCGCATTTTCTTCACCAGGTGAGTTTGTAAATTAATAATAAAAATTAATATACAATTACAACTATATAGATGCTAATTACAACTATAGATCTTTCAGTTTCGACAAATCTTACCTAATGTTATTAGAACCAAGGGTTGCTGATCAGAATTGTAGACTCCTGGATTTTTATTTCAGTAGAAGAAAAATCTGCTCTCCGAGACAAACGACAACTATTTCTTTTAGTTCCAGCTCCAGTTAGTACACTTGCAGTTGTGCCTGATGTGCCTATCGCAGTGGCCGCTGCCACACCCAAACCCACACCACAAGAATGCGGACGTGGACAATGCGGAGTTCCTCAAGTAAGTTGTATTGGACGTGCATGTCGAGTCCAGCAAGTTGGTGGAGCATCCGGCGCTGTATACTATGAATTTCCATGGGTTGTTCAAATTTACTCAAATGGTCGACACATTTGTGGAGGTTCAATAATTGATTCGATTCTATTAATATCGTATCTTATCGTATATCTTATTAGATTATTCTTATCTTAATAGGTTCGATAATAGATGCTAATCACATCTTGACGGGTAAGTTTTTTGATTTGTTTCTTCTTTGATTTTGCTGAAAATTTTGTCCTCTTTATGGTGGTCACGTCATTTCCGGAGCAGCGTTCTAGAGAGCGACCGACCGTGTAGATGTATATGTTGGCGGTAATCAGTAAATTCAGGCATTGGGCTTAATTTTGTAAAAATTATAGGTTTTCATATTTAATATGAAATGATTGGTATGGCCGTAATTCTCTTTGTATTTATGCCAAAATATTCATCTTTGCTTTTTTGGACTCGTAGTAATATATTTATTAAGATTAAAAATGTAATTAGGTTATTATAAATGGTCTTCGTTAAATGCGCAATGCCTACTTACTACCACTGACATATATATACCAACACCCGGTTTTCGTATGAAAATCTTATTTTCTTTCAAGTATACTAGAATCTGGATCCCCAGTTACTAAAAAATCATGAAAATTTTCTAGCTGCATCCTGTTTGGAACCATCTGCCAACAGCCGTGCAAATCCTCAGACAGTCGCAGCACTGCAAGTGGTCTGGGGACAATATAAATTAGTCGATCCTAGTGACTTACTTTTTTGGATGCAGAGTAATGTTTCTGTTGCATATTTGCACGCTCAATACAAGCCACCAACTCCAACTAAATCTCCAGTAAGTCAGTCATATAACTTAGGATTACGCAATGATTAGGCTAGAAAGACGTCTGCTTTGTAAAGCAAATATTTAAATTTAAGGTGTACGATATTGCTGTTCTTAAATTGGTTATACCTGCCGTATTTTCGCTAAGAGCTCAACCGGTCTGTCTTGATGATGGTACATACTACAACATTGATACTGGAAAGTTTAAAGGGATTGTTGCTGGATACCGCACAACATCTTACAACACTCTTTCAAATGTTTCTGTATTACATAACAGCAATGTGACAGTAATGACTCCTAAAGAATGCAGAATCATTTACTCCAAATACAATTACACGATCAGAGGTGAACAAATCTGTGCTGGAGTTCCAACAAAGGATTCTTGCGTATCTGATCTTGGTATTTACTCTTTACTTCTCTCCGAAATGCTATACCAAATTACAACACGTGCTAATTGTTTTATTTTATTTCAGGTGGTCCACTTTTCAACCAGACACAGGGTAACTTTTACATTCAGAGCGGTATTGCCAGTTTTGGCATCAGTTGCAAAGGTCCTCCAGCAGGTAATAATCATTTTCAACAGTCAAAGAAAATCGTTCGTCTTTTACTATGCATTATGCAGTACAAATATTTTTTTTCAATAGTGTTCACAAGGGTCAGTTCATTCAAGCCATGGATCGATTCAGTCAGAAGAGCTAAGGACAATCTGAGCTTCAGAGTTTTTCCTGAATATTACGAACCATTTCAAACTATTTACGCAAAATAAATTGAACCATGTAAAACAGTAATCACGGCTGAAAACCTCCCTAACAAACCAAGCACTATTCCTAAATTGAAATAAAAATAGTTTTCTGACCCGCCGAGAAACTTCATTCTAAATTCTTACTAAATGCTTCAAGGTGCCTTGATATGCTTATCATTTTTGTCTCGTAAAGTAGAAAATATTAATATCATCTGTAGTTGGTAGTAGGTAAACGTACCGTACCGAGGAGGACCACTTTTTATTGAACATTTAGGCTGCAGCATATTATTATATTTACTTAATACCTACGATTGGAATATTTAAATAAGGTCATGATCTCACAATCTACATCTGTTACAACAGTTTATTGAGTATTGGGTATCGAATTGATGCTTACAAAATTGCACAATTAGTCCTAACAAGAAAACATTTACATTTAAAAAATAAGTACCTCCCATATTACGGAAATTAGCCTCTTTTGACTTGACAAAATCATAGGTGAGAAATCTAAAGAATATATATCAGAGCATGGGTGAGAATATGAACTTGACAATAATTAAGTAAGTCAGAGGAAGTTATATTTTTGCCAGAAAACGGTTTTGTTTAGTCAGTTTTATTTGTTGAAATTCATTCAACATTGATTCCTAAAACTATTGTTCTACATACGTTACAAGTTATCTAACACAAACAATTACATGCAAAAATAAGTACATACTGTTTAGCCTCTTTTCAGAAAATCATGAGATGTGTGGAAAGAAATTTAGAGAATAACGTAAATTAACTATTGAAAAGAACGTGGTTACAATATTGCGAGTCGGTTTAGTAATATTGATTGCTTCTAAATGCTATTAAAATTATTTCAATATCTTCTGTTAGGACCGTCTCTTTTAGAGTCGTAGACTGTGATGTATGGGATGTCGATGAGGTTGGAGTTCCTGAACAAATCTTTCTTTGGGGAGTTGGGTCCGTCACGTCTGGAGTCGTAGACAACTTGGAATGGGATATCAATTAAGTTGTTGCTGCTGTAGCTTTGTTGAGGTTGTTGTCTTTGGTAGTTCATCTTTCTCTGGGGCTGTTGTTGATAATAATAATTGTTCATTCTCTGGGGCTGTTGTTGGTAATTGTTCATTCTCTGGGGCTGTTGTTGATAGTTGTTCATTCTTTGGGGCCCATCACGTTTAGAAGTCGTACACAACTGCAAATTACAACAAAATCTGAAATTAAAATTATTCTTATCGAACACGATTTTGTAAATTGAATTGCAAAAAGATGAAAATACCTTCATATGGGATATCAATGAGTCCAGCACGACGGATGCCTGGAGGTTCGACGGGACCATCGCGTTTTGAGTCATAAAGAACTTCGTATGGGTAGTCAATGAGCCCAGCGCTGCTGTAACCTGATTGACCATAATTGCCAGCCATGGCACAGGCCACAAATAAGGAGCAGACGAACTGTTTCAAAATAATAATTCATTTTTAAAAATTCTCGAAAAGTTTCTGAAAATTTCACAGAAAATCAATAGAAATATTGAGATTTCTTGCAGAAAATTCTTACCAAAGTATTCATGATGATTATTGTGTAAGGTATAAGGCACCAAGCCGTCTAGAAGAGGAGTTGAGTTAGTTGGCTCTGGCTGAGTAAACTTAGCGAAAGGCAAATTGGAATGTTCTGTGAGGAATGGCAATTGACACGGGGTTTATATACTTCCAAGAAGTTAGTTATCACATAAAAATGTATTCTCGATCTCCGGCAGCCCAAATGTAATGACCTTCTCCAAGATCAAGGGAAAAGAATATATCGGAATGTTTTAGGGGAAATTAAATTAGCACAAACGTACAGTAATAAGCAAGCAAAGAAGTAGCCAACGCAGACAAAACGTAGTCAGTCGCTATTCACCATATAACACAGATTGTCCCATCTCCAAGATGTAATAACCTCTTCTAGACCAACGATACTCTTGCTATCATATTTGCTAAATGCAATACAGATACCTACAATTATATACTTACACAGCCATCCATACACTAAGTTAACCTAACAAAGGTAAACTTCTTTTGCATATGTGTATGCAAATGACTACAATAGAATCTATTACGAAGTGATTACGGATCACAATATAAGATAAGAGTTGATAAGGAAGATGCTATGCAATTGAGATTTTATGACGTCATTATCATCATTATATTAATAGACGTTGAAAAACTTTTATTAGAAAGTAGAAGTACCGGAATCTTTATTTGATTGATGAAATTCATTACCTACAATGGAAATAAGATCTTATTTTATTGAACTGTTTTTCCGAAATCCTGTTAAAATGAAAATGCAACCTTTGGAGGAAATAGATGTTAATCCAAAATTTATCTCTACCATGACATCAGGGAGTTTGAATGGCAAGAGTTGAAAAGATACGAGTACTATTCGAATCGGACATAGGCTTTGTAATCTGTTCTGAGAATTGACTTGGCAAGGTTCTCTACCGAACCTTACAGATAGTACAGGATGACTGCAAAAGTTGTCCATCGGGCTTACAAATACGATTAAGCATGTGGAAGTAGGGGGGTATTTTATGTATATTTCGCTAAGATATTGCATTTAATAGAATACCCAGACCCACACTGTAAAACACAGCCCATTTGTGTTTTAAAGAAAATAAAGAAATACGAAAATACAATATGCATTGCTTATAAATGGTCTACTTGTGGGATTGTTCAATATTTTCATCGCACCTGTATCATAGAAAGGAAAACTATCCACAGAACATATTTTCCTGGTTAATTCTCGGAGGAGTTATATGAATCAATCCGCTCCATTCGAATTTTCTGCTGCTGTTACCGAGCGATCGTAGAAAGATGATTCAATGACGCACTGTATATGCTATAGTACATAATTAAATTACATGACAGAATACCTGATTAATATTTCCAAAATTATTATTCTACTGAAATCTTGTGGTATTTAAGTGAACAACTTACCCCGTGACATGACGAGTAAGTAAAGTGCGATAAAGAACGACTGCGGTAGTGGAAATACAGGCCAAATTCGAGTGTGGCTGACTATAGTGTGCTGAATATAGCAATGATTTAGATACTCTGAGATTAATATTTTGTCCAGTTTAATCTGTTAAGTATCAATTCTAGGCTATCTAATGTAGGTAGACAAACCAAACCAAGGTAGGTAGTGCACAAACCAGAGAAGGATATTGAAGCGAGCCCGGAGTTTATGATGGGACAGTATTGAATAGAAATAAATCTTCATAGACACGACTATGAGGTGAGGGATGAGGTTAATTTCATTGTAGTTGTCTTTCTTTCTGGCAATCCGCATTAACATAGTTCGACTTGGGTCGGAGTCTAGTCGAGGGTACATATATAATTCCCGTTATTGTGAGTCCAACACGGTCAAAACATATGATCATGCACTTACACAATTACATTATACCCGTGTCTATGATTCTTCGAATTCACCAACTTGATTTGAAAACGATAATGATAATATATAATAGTTAAGCAAAATGTCTCTTTAAGGTACTATTTAAGGTACAGAAATCACCGACTTTTACAAGATTATCAGTCAACTAAATTGAATGTTCATTATTATACTATTTGGACTTCACAAGGACCAGCTCACCGTATTCACCTACTTTCCGATTGGTTTGTATGGAGTGTGACATT
>JABASH010006304.1:0-10803 GCA_019776445.1 Tomocerus maximus
GAGCGCGGTACATTTGATACTGTACTGGTCATAATATTATTATAGGTTGCACTTACACTCACAACCTTAAGCCTATCCCGTAATTCATAAGCCAAATGCATTAGCCAAAAGTAAAATCAATATTTTCCAACTTAATTTTTGATGCCTGAAATTGGTAAAATATAGACGGAATTCTAATTTTAATTTCCCTGGATTTGTGGGCGAGAAAACAGGGGAGGTTGTCATGACGTTCCTATTATATAACAACCATTTCCAGGCAAATCCCTCTAGAATCCTGTCGTGCGAATTTGTTCGCATTTTGTTAAGGCCGGGTTATAGTGACGGGCTCGTAACTTATATTTGATATTTTGCGGCATGCCGTAAATTATTTTTTAATTTGTTTATGCCTTAAATGTAATTATTGTGGTACCACAAATACATTTAAACTAATTATAAATGGGGTCTTTGCACATAAATATTGTGTATTTATAAGATATAATACTCATTTAGAGCAAATATGAACCTTAAAAATGAAAATTCATTGGCACTACATAATTTTGTATCACGTAATCATAATACTACAGTAAAATCACATATTAAACATACCTCAAAATGGTTACAGTATTATTGCTACTATGTGTTATGTAGTTTACGGCATGCCGACTCGAAACCTCTGCCGGATGGACAATCAAAGCTGTCGGCGGAAGGAAAAGCATCCACATCCGTCACCATTAGTCATTCATTAATTTTATTAATTACATTAGTACATAGAAATAGAAAGATGGGATTGTCTTTCTATATCTATTCATTAGCATAGAGGTCATTGTGGAACCCGTTAGCGTTCTGAGCTCTGGGGACTAGTATTGTTCTCCATTATGTTTTGTCTATACATGGAATTTCATCTTATTTGTGGCAGAGCCTAATTACTTATGTCCTTTCCAAGATCTTTAGTTACATATAAGTTTAAAACTGTATGTATCTCATTCTATTTTAGTTCGAGGCTTCTATAATTAAGAGTCTCGGTATGTTGATCATCACGAATACATGGCTCATCTTTTCAGAAAGAAATAGAATAGAAAGGGCAGGCATTCTTCATTACTCTTCAACTATGGATCAGAAGCTTGCTTGCTGGCCCGTGGTTGACCTACTTCCAGTTCCAGCTTAGTCAATCTCTGAAACGGCTGCGACTGTGACACTATAATATAATGTATTTATCGAAATCTTAACAATAATAAATCACATAAGCACATCATTGTTTAATTTAGGTTTGACAATAGATATAGAAAGTGACAAAGTCAGTCACTCGATACCTATCTGTGGGAAAAGGTCTGAGCGATATTCTACTACACTTACTCTGGTTTAGTATGATTGATGTACCGATACAACATACATACAATCATACAACTGCGCTCAGAAGTTAGATATACGGATACGGGATGGGGATGATAGGAGAAACTATAGTGAAGGTGACAGAGCCCGGTACGGTATGGTATGACACTAACCCCAAAGACAGAACAATCCGAATTAGACTAGGACTTTTATTTAATACTTTCGTTCGTAGCAGGACAGGATATTAAAATGAATAGGTAGCTTTTACAAATAAACGAAATCGAAATCGCCACAAGAATTCGAAATTTTAGCTACGGTTTTTTCACGTGAAAATATGCAAAAATCCAGAATTTCAAATCAGATTTGAGCATATTATACTTAAAAGAACATCCACTATAATACCTATAGGATAGTTAACGATAGCATCGAGTATCATAATCAATAAACATATCCTACAGGATAGACGTGCAAAGCAAACAATTTTAACCACCCTCGTAATTTTGTCTACCGAAACCCTGGCTAAATACTTTGAAAATTTTTCTCACCTTCACAAAGCTCTGCATACAAAAGTTTCAATTAGTATATCTTTTGGGCCCAGCTCGGTCCAGCCAAACGGTTTTCAGAAATAAATATTAGAATATGCCTACTACTATTAGATATTAAAAAAACTGGCTGCCCGTTTTTGCCCAATTATTTTAAAAATTTAAAAACTGGTCTAACTGAAATTTTGACTTTAACATTTTATGATGACCCTAGCCATGTATTATATCCATGGAAAGCTGACGTTTCATCTTTCCAGTGGTACTACTTAATATCAACTTCATTATGTCTTTTGGTTCACAAGATATAAGCCTTGTAAAATCAAGAAGTCAGAAAGTAGGATTATGCCTCCGAACCCGAACACAATTTGGATTTCCATCCCATAGTGCACCCCCTTAATATCTTGAACTTTCATCTGTATATTATAAACCGATTTCCGATTACAACCCACATCTTTAAATATCCTATACTAATTCTACTTGAAGTGTTACGACTTAAATCAATGTTTCTGTTATTTTGTAATACTTCATATCATTATTATTATTAAATGTTACTAGTATTCTGAATCAAAGCGGCTACCAAAGTTGTTTGGCAGAAATCGTAATAAAAACTATGTTTATAATAATACTCCTTCTGTAGGTTAGTAACAAAACAACTGCGTTAAATATGCCCTCCTGAGGTTTCATATCATCTCCTCATGTCTGCTTTTGTGTAATAGAATTGAACCTGGTATTAACATAAATAACATGAACTTTAGTATGCTCTTAATTGTAGGATTCGATTTAGCTGCATTTTCTAAAGTAAATACATCATTTAGATGTTACTTACGTAGTTGGTGTTGGTGATATTCTTTAAGGATACCAATTTAATATTCTTTCAGAGTACTTTTCCTTTTCCTGAAAGCTTTTAGCTCAACTTTCTTCTTTTACAGAGGTAATTAAAAATTAATTATTGAGTACCGAGTCTGACCTTGAACTGACATATGGATGATACAATTAATAGGGACTTAGTAGGTACTTTAGGTGAACATGTAAGTAAATGATGCATGTTTTATAGCAAGTGTATTCATCCTTCATGTTCATAGACAGAATGATAGAATTCGCCAAATCTCAAACCCATCTCGTGGAGCAAACTATACAATGTAATGTGAGTAACAATCCATATACGAACACAATAATATCGCTTGTAGTGAAGCAAGAGGAAGATTTTTTGGGCTCATGTAGACCCAACAGGAGTAGGTTGAGAAAGTGCTCCGTTGTGTTCACGCAGCAAAACCAATTTTGCTCTCTGTTCTGTTGCTGTTGCACAGTGAACCATTAGTGTAGTATTTATATGGTGTTTTACAGTCAGACCATTGTAGCTATAAAATAGGACTGACTATTTCTACTTTCACTGGACTGCTTTCACTAACTTGCAAAACTGTCTTTGAACTGTTCCCTACATAGTCTGCGAAAGGAGACGAAGACTGACTACATGAGAGAGCTGCAGTAAAAGCATATTTTGCCTGGCAAGGTCTTTGTTACGTTGGAATTCTTCCGATTGCAATTCTACACTCAGTCTTTCGTAGACGCTTGCTAGATCAACATTGAGCGCCGCAACTTCATTTCCATGTTTCCCGTGAGTACTGACAAACTATACGTATTTATTTCACAGTTGACGTTGACACAGCCTTATGACTTTCCCTTTGCATATGGTGAAATAATTAGTATGAATTGGAAACCGAAATAGAACGCACTGCTACTGTTTACTTGAAATTACGACAGTTTACTTTTACTAATTACTAATTATACGTCTCCTCAGTGCGAAAGGTTGTGTATGTGCAAAATCAGTTGTCCAGTATGATTACTGAACTAACAAAACAGTGTAAATATTTTCTACTCTTCCCCATCCGCATCGAATTCAAACCACGACCTCCTATCTGTAATTAAGTAAATACAGTCACAATATAGCATGGACTATGGACTACGAATTTACAAATTGGCTGAACACTTGAACGAATTAACACTATACTAGTCATACTTAAGTCATATACATAGTTTGAAACCGATATCTGAATATCTGTTGTTGTGTACCATTGTCAATCGTCAGTTTCGTCAGTAAACATTCGTTGACATCCTAAAGTTATACTGCTAGATATTATACTTGACTGACATAATGCGATTATGATATTTATCAATGGTGGTGGTGGTGTTACAAATCCCTCGCAAAGTTAATTTTTGTTGTTGCAGAGAAGACTTGGACTTAAGACTTATCTAACTTAACCAACTTAACCTATGCCTACCGCCTACATATACGGGACGTTTTATGAGTTGGAATTTTGATACTGTAAAGATAATTATTCTACATTCCTTCATTCTATAGTGAGTACTTTTGCTTATTTTATTGTAACAACTATAAAGCTTTTAAGTATCGTAATAATAACATTTATAACACTTATATAATGTATCCTTTTCACCTGCCATACAATATGAAAGATCTTACATAATGAGCTGTGCTTAGTATTAAACTTTATTAATCCATAACTGCAAACCTGAAATGTAAGTAGTACAGCTTAATTATAAACTTAGCTACTTATTTGGGGACTAATCATGACATGTGTAAGCTTAAAAGAAAGTACCCTTTTACTTAATTATAATCATCCATCACTCCATCAGAAGCTGTCAAAGCCCCAAATAAACATTACTATGCATTTGATTTAATGCTTCTTTCCTGTACAAGGAAGCTAAAAATAAATAACAAATCATTGCATTGTTACTCTTATTACGGCAAACTGCAATGACAGATAAGTGCATGAAAAAAAAACACAGAGACGATAAGAGACTAAGAGGCCGAGGGCAATATTATAGTGGTTAATGTATAGTGTATGGTGTAAGGTTAATGTATAGTATAGTGGGGTAACTAATTATTTTTGCAATATTAACCTAGTATTAACCTAGTACTAAGTCAATAAGGCTTCACGTCCGTGGGGATGTTCGTAATCGTAACATTCATTCCACCTTACCTATACACATACTCAATTGCGTTAGGGTATAACATGCGATGCCAGCATTAGTTGTTTATTTCGTTTAGGCGCTTGAAACGAAATTTGGACTTTACATTGAAAGTCATCCAAATAAAGTTTGCATGTTATATCGAATTAGAAAAATGCCATTCCGGGATTTCGGGAAAACGTACAAAGATAACTAAAATACCATTAAAAAGGAAAGAATTGGATGATGACCATTAGGTTTCTTTTTTATTTGTATTTGCAAACGTGAATAAAAAATTACATTTCTTTCATATATCCCTACTCAAAATAAAAAATTTCAAACTGAATTTTTGAAGCTTTATTTTTTTTTAAAAATCGAGCTGTCACGATTCCCTTATAAATTTTCTTAATTTTTTTAAAATAAATTGAGGTTTCATGCTTTCCTTAAAAATCTTTAGATTATGCCAATGAAAACCCTATTTCTGTACGTTTAGTTTATTTCACGGAATCTTTTTCGCTCAAAGTTCCCACACCCCCTTAAGATATTTTGAACGGATTCATTCTATTATGTCCCCAGAGTTTGAATAAAAGAAAATAAGGATATCTAATATTCATTACTTGCTATAACCACTAATCCGTACACATTTGTGCGCACGGCAACCCCAGCCGTGATGGCCAGCGTCCGCCATAGTCCAAAATAGCTTGCCAGCAACCGCAGCTGCTGACATCGCTGATGTGAATAGTTTCAGCACAAGATTTTTTTAATCTAATTTGACAAGCCACGTATGCTCAGCTCAATGCATATCTTTTCTTTCACTCATCAGCTCACTCCACCTCAGACTGTCTTATAGAAATAATGACAGTTCATTAGTGGATGTCAAACACGGTAGCACAAGTAGTATACAGCTCAAGTCGGCTGGGAGACATTGAGAATGCAGGTTTTGATACCAGCCGTGGGAATTTTACTTTTTGTCTTATACAATGCTGCAGTTTTGGGATTTTTCAATCATTGTCAGCTACAGAAAGAACAGCCAGCCGAAGACAAAACAAGACTCAGCGAGACATTAAAATGGCGCCTTATTAATTTGAATTTGATCATGAGAATATACATAAGTTCTACTATCTAGCATTTATATCCAGTCAAATCCTGCTAGAAAAATTTTGTGTGGGCTTGCCCACAACGTTTTCATGATTTTCAGACCGCTAACTTGGGGTACCGGCTCGTAAAGACTATTTTAAATAGTATAAATGTAGTATAATAACGGATTTAAAGAAATATGATCTGAGCTACTTTTGTACCCCGATTTGCATTTTTACAGTATAGTAGGTACACATTGACATATTATATTATACTTTCCTGAAAATATAAGTTGATCATGACCTCACTTTTATTAAGGTTTGCATTATGAATGGCACATACGGAAATAAATATTAATAGTTAATAATAATATATAACATGACTTCATACAGCCGAATCAGTTATGTAGTGTAGAGTGAAATCATTGGGAACAAATGCATAATTCTGAACTCAAAACAGTCAGGAACTGACATAAATGGTACGTTTGAAAAAAGTTATTCAGAAAGAACCTGCATTACTTTGATATTTTTATATATCTATAGATATTGATGTACTATTTTTGAAAGTCATCGTCATAAATAGAAGCATATACAAATTGACTTCACGTTTTACGAAGCAGAAATAAAATGAGAATAGGTCGCGCGGTCAGTTTGTCTCAAGAAATAAACGGACATCCGATTTCTGTGGGAAGCGAATACACATGGTCGCCGTATACAGCACCATACAATTTGGACAAAGTTTGGAACAGAAAATAATGGCCACTAAGGGAGAAGTTGAAACTAAAAATGGGTAAAATGTTGTGGAGCTGTCAGAGAAAACTAGGCAGTTGGAAAACCAATTACTAATATTGGATAGCTTCGGGAAACCAATAGACAGTTATAAAATAATTGGAAATTGGCAAAGGATGTTTGGGCAGTTGGGAATTTTTGACGCATGTTGTTTTGGAAAAAAATTAATTATTTTTCAATTTAGTTGAGTGTGCTTATGTGTGAACAAAATGTGCTTATTAGATGTGAAGTCGGCAGATGTTAGAAATTCTGCTCTTGATCAACAAATATCGGATGTCCGTCCGTAAAAGTAATGAAAATGAAAGACAGAGTCAATTCAGGGAAAATAAATACATTGCTTCAAATCTGTATTGAATAGAAAATCATAAACATTCACGACTCTTCTGGACTGTAAGTACAAGTACAAGTGTGTGATGTATACAAAAATGCAAACCCTCCTGCAGTAAGTGGCTAATATAATACTAATCATGTAATAACATTATGAGTTAGTTGTTGGCAGGGCCCGGATATTTATTTATTATATGTTAATATTTATTATATACAAAATATTTTAATGGATGACTGTATGAATCGTAGAAATACTGGGGGTCCCCCGTAAGGGTGGTACAGTTTTGAATGTCATATTCGGAATCTGCAGATTTTCCTCTAGGAGACATGAGGCGGCGTTTTTTAATAATTCCGGGCCCTCGGAAAGTTCTTTCCTGCCCGCGACCGGGAAAAAATTCCTTCCCGCTTCCCGGGAAGCAAATTTCCCGATTCCCGCGACCGTTGGTCGCGGGGTAAAAAAACTTCCCGATTTAGACATGAGGCGGCGTTTTTTAATAATTCATTTTTTACCCCAGTAATCATTTTTTGAAAATAAAGAATTTGAGTGGGAAATTACATGCAAGAAAGTTTTTTTAACATAAGTTTTTTCTTACTTACAGTTCAAACAAAAAATCCGAACAAGCCTCTTAGTGAAATCTGTCCTTTTTCGACTGAGCCATCGAACGATTCTACCGAATTTTTTAAACTACTCAAATCGTGTCCGGGAGTTTTCCCTACTCTTTTACACCAGAGAAAAGCGCGCGAGGATGTTTATTGTGCATTAACAGCTGACAGCCAAGGATAAATACCAAAAACTCTCAAAACCAAATCATCGAGTCCGCCTTAATCTGGTTAATTTTTTGACGTTTTAAATAAATAAGTATCTGGGCCCTAGTTATTAGTCTAGACTGCAGTGGAATGTAGACTGATATGTTGTTGCAACAAAAACAATGCTTTGAATGCTTTGTCAGCATTTATGAGAAATGTGAACATCATGGACATCGACTGGTATTATGCTTCTGCTTAATGTTTGTCGAATAATAAAACACTGCTAATTATAATTATAACACAGCCAAACACTATATACAGAAGCTGGTTCATCATGAACGGATATTCTATAAGGTAGGCATATTTATATTGAACGAAACTGTTCTTACAACTAAAGTTTCTCAACTGTGAATTCATGACCGTCAGTATGCAAAAAAGTTTCTGTAAAGTAGATTTTGCTATTAAAGATATACCGATACCAATTTTTTATGCATGCACATAATAATAACATTGTGTAATTCATTTCATTGTAAACATGCTTTTGTTTCTCCTACTATAAGGCGATATATTCTGAAGAGACGCATTCCTTTAATTTTAAGACTGTATATTATTATAAGTGACAACTTATTTTATATTACATCGGGGTTAATTGTAAATAAAGCCATAATCACATTTTATGCTGATGTCTATTATTAGTGCTGAAAGTTAAACCGAGAGCAAAGAATTAAAAAATACTTACCTTTTTCAAGCGATTTCAGTTGACTGTAGGGCAAATAGTTTGACCTTGGACCTCGATCTGCTTTTCGCAAGATTCAATTCGAAGATGAAGTGATGTAGTGATGCCTTAATATTCAATCCAAACTCCAAACTATTAAGTATTGTGCTAGCAAGTCAAATTATAAATTAGTCATTATCGTCACACAATCAAGCTCAATATATGTCAAATGTAAAAGTGTCTTAGTAGTAGAATAGTCACAATAAGTGGATGAAAGTTTTAGTGCTGAAAACTAAAAAGTGTCAATAACTCATGCCAATACTAATATTTTCTATTGACATCTGTTTAAATAATTAAGACTGGTATAATATAATATATGGAAATGTGAACGAGTGAATGTCAAAAGTTGGAAGGGTTCAATACCAATAAGTATTATACTTTACTAGTGGATGTGAATTAATTTCTACACTGCTGGTGCTGACTGCATATATAATAATTCCTTCAAACCGCTGTAAGTCTGTCTGATGAATCATCAGTGATGATACGATATTTTATTACTTTGTGTCTGTGACATTAACTTTTCCTGCTACTAAATAATTACTTGCTTTATTAACATTAAATAGCGAATTTGAAAATTTTTCGTCATCTAACATCCCAAAACGTCAGAGACCTATGACCTAAGGCCAGAGAATGAGAGAATATTAATCTGTGGGTAGACATTCTAGGCATCCTAACCAACTACTTCTTCTATTTATCGTTTTCCTAATGCTTAATGCTCTTAACTCTATGCTATAAATAAAATTTAATTATTGCAAATTATCATTTTTGTCTATTTTTGACTTGCAATCCAAAAAAAGGCCTCATTTGTCATATTTTGAAAAATGTCACGCATACCTGCTCTGGCTAGCAGGTAGGCGTGAACTCGATCATCGACGAGATATTTTGTAATTTATTTTTATTTACCCGATTACTAACAACTACGCAGAGTGGCATTTTCAGCCGTATTACGACACGACGGATTCCAACATCAAATATTATAGATGGCTCAGAGGACCTACGAATACGAATAAGATCTATTCAAGAATTTTTGATTTTTCTCCGAATTTCGCTATAATATCTTTTTCTGGTTAACTCGTGTTCCGGCTGTTCCCCGCGGATTATATTCCTATCTGCAAATAAAACAAAATTCGGACAGCTTACCTTAATATTTAATTCCCCAGCCCTGCTTTTCGGTTTTGCCCTGCTAATAACTGCTAGTGCTAACAGCTAACATGTCACTGATGACGTGATTAGCTGAGTGAGGTGACTTGACACCTAAAACACCTGAAACAAATCAAAAGCATGATTTTGTAATTTAAATAAGTGTATCAGTATCAATGAAATAGCCAGAAATGTGAACACCTCCAAAATTACCGATGAAAATCTCTGACGGGGAATAAGTTTTCAGTTGTTGGTCACTAATCTCTTTCTTTGTTCTTCTGTGTGCTGCTCATTACCGCTTCGCCGAACGACTAACGTTCTTATGACTGTGAGCTGGCAAGAGCAGTGGAAACTGGATTGCATTTAGAGCTTGCCACAGATAACGTTTGCATTTCGTTTCGTTGTTAAGATAGCCTCCTCCTCACACCAGTCGGCAGTCACGCGCCACACCCCAAAACGAATAGGTTTGTTTCTTATCGTCCCGCACAGGGATTACGTAAGTACCCGAAGGCGCACATAAGCAACCGAACACAGCATATGTACTATTTACTAAATGTAATCAACGCACACTATATGCAAGTATTCACTGCTTATGTAATGCCCTTTGTGTCCTTTAAATAATCCCTGGCCGCAGTCCTAAAATATTATTTTTCACTAGTCTCATTCATTCAAGGCAGAAGCTGGTAATAATATGAATTAAAGTTATAGAGTGGAAGACAAAAACAAAATTATGCAAATATGTATACTTATTTCGACTATTACGGTTAAATATTAAATACTAGATGGCATTATCATTATATATTCATGGAATGGGTAAAACCATCGTCCCTCACGATTTTTAGGCCTAAAACAAACGTCCCCACATTCTTTATCTTTTTCGGGTATTTTTACTTGTACATTTTTCAAATTTTGAGGGACGATAAGAAACTCATCCATTCATGGAGTAATAAAGGGGACCTGTGAACAGCCTGGTATATGCAATGTGTGCCTTCTTTTCTCAGAGTTATTTCTCCGGTCAGCTTGTTACCTCCAGGATTCTTCTTCCTTCTCCAGGAAATGTGTAAATTCTGGAGCTAGTTGTCTCGCCACATACAGGCACGATTGCACGTTTAGTTCAATAAAAATATTTAAA
>JABASH010006305.1:0-10803 GCA_019776445.1 Tomocerus maximus
GTTCATTTCCTTCTTGTTCATTGTGATTAATGTAGCTGTGAACAAAAAGTTTACATACACACGTTGAAAAGTTCATGGTGATGAACCTGAATTTTATGTAACGTTTTATTATGGATTCAACGTGAGTTTGAAATTGTTTAGCTTCCTTTAAGCCGATAAGTAACCACAGTTTGAAAAGAATAACGTTACCAGTGAGAAAAAATGGATCTTATTGTTTGGTGTCTATTTGCACAACAAGTAGATAGATAGAGAAGTATGTATTGAGTGAATAAAAAATGACGATAATAACGGGAGGAAACTCAAGGAAATGTGAAGGATACTCAACAGCATATAAATAAATGTGGTACTGTAATAATAGATCACACCCATTTAAGTGTATTCAGACGTTGGGAAACTGGAGCATTGAAATAGGATTGACGGGTGATGCAATATGCAATGGTTGGGTGGAGATTCTATCTGTTTGGAAAGCTGTCAAATCAATTCTCCATGAGTACAATGAGTTTCGTATAGAAGGAAAGCAGATTTAGATAAATGGTAACTACAGCATAGAAATGGCTAGGGAAAAGGATTCGGTGAGTGTAAAATAAAACTACAGAAAGGTTAGATCTTCTAACTAAAGCTAAGCTTTCTTTAGTATTATTCCTATTCAGGCTAAGCACATAATATAAATACATCGTCTGTTGAGAGTATCTAAAAGAAAGTTTCCTTTACTATTTGATCGTCTTTCTTTGCATGTTCGTTTGTTGTTGTGCTGCAGTACAGTTCAGGGTTATTTCTCGCTAAGATCATATAGCCATGAGTGTATATTGTAGACCATAAAGAAATAATGAATACCAATCTCTTTTGCCAGTTCAACGTTCAGCCTGTAAGTACATTAAATGTAACTTTGGTTTCGTGTGGGAGTATGTTGGGCTTCTATAGTTTAGAATCCACTTTTGAGTATGGCCTATATGTCCAGAAGTATGTGACGTTAGTAAGAAAGAAGTGGAGAATCTAATTGGACTGGACTGGATTCTTGTCGAAAATCATTTGGATTAGCAGGTACAGGATCAAGTCACGTACATAATAGTAACCCTTTTTCCATGTGTTACATGCTTTTCAAACACAGAGCAGTGAGTAGTGATGGTGCGGATCAAACATGTTTTGTATACGAGTAAAGTACAGGTGTACCGCATATCTTTTTACACATACTAGTGTCCCACCAGTATTTATGGGAGGTCCGCATTTACGGTAGACTTTATAGACGGTTCTATATAAGCATAGTTGCCGTTTCGCAAAATACGCACCATACACGACCACAGAAACTATGCATTAGACCTTTAGCTAGTATTAGTACCTAGTGTTCGTCAAAATTGGGGCAATTCAGAAACTTGCCTTTGAGTTAGACACTTAAAAAAGATACGATGGGATTTATTTTGAAAAGCTGACGGGGTACATACAATTAACATTATAAACTACTGTTCAAATTATTGCTATGTTCACCCAACGTATTCCAGGCCATTCTTACCGTTTTTAATTGGGTCTATTGATTCCGAGTTGGAACCAGTGATGAACGGTGACTGAACACAATCGACAATCGTTTAAAGCAAGTCTTCCTGTTATTCTTTAATTCATATGTAACAATGGGTGTTTAACATCGTTTCTCACTTAATTTGAGTAGATGTGTGTTTTCTTTCCTTAACTACAAAACACTACGAAAACTTTAAAACTTGCTGTTTTATTAGTTTTGAATGAGTATTTTGTCATTTTCAATATTTGAATTGTTGGTAATATTTTCTACCTACATTATTAATCAGATTATACGTTCCCATTTATATTGCTCCAAATTCAACTAAATCTAGATTTAAGGAAGTATTTGATTATGATTATTTAGGTTTTAGTCTAGGGTCAAATAAAGATACACATTATTAGGATAGTAAATTAAAGTTAGCAAAGAACCTTCTCACTCAACATACTTACAACATACAACTATACATATTATTGTTACTGTCAAAAACTGATTGTGTATGTCAGTATTAAGTATGTGGAGCTGAGTGAGTATACACTAAACAAAATTAATCATATTTGAAGTGGCAACTATGTAGAGTATGTAACAACCATGCAGTAGATAAAGTCCGCCGTAGATACTGTTTTCCAATAAACAGGACCCTATGCCTACTTACGTATAATCATGTAATGTAGTATAGAAAGAGGTAGTTAAAGAGCTGAGTGGTTACATCTCCTTTAGTTGCCTACTTACTGTCTGAGTCTGCTTGGAAAGTTAAAGTTAAATAAATTGCAAGTTGCAAGTCTGAAAAGAAAAAGTCTGTTTCGTTTTCGTATTGGTTAGTTGGGTTTCTTTTTCCTCGGCAATGCTCTTGTCTTGTCTATTTCATTCCTCATCTCATTTCCTTTTGTGAAAGTCTTTCTTCGTCATAGTCGGATTGGTTGGGTTTCGCTACTCCTGTAGAGCAAGACAGTGGAGATGGGAAGAGAGAAGTTTTACCTCGACAAGACAGTTTAACTTATTTTGTACATAAAAAGAAAAGAAGAGAAAGTAAAAGAATAAACTCAAGAGTTTACCATAGAGAAAAGTTCTATTTGTACACGTATTAAATTCCAGGAGAGAGTCTAAGCATTCCGTGTTAACTACACAGCTATGCATTCGCTTATCTATGTACTAAAGACTCGCAAAACATCGGCAGTTCAGTCAAAGTCACTCAGTCTAATACAATGTAAAGAATCGGCTTTGTACATACAAAAAGGCTTAAAAGTCTTCAAACAACTTGTATTATTCATAATGGTCGCTTTCAATGTTTGCACAAAATGGCTTTGGGATTTCTTATTTTTAGCCTCGATGTCGCCTGACAGCCGTCATCATGTCTTGCTGTGTTTCCTTGCTTTCCGTTTATCTGTACTTTCACATACATTGTGCATAGGTTTACCATTCTTCTTAATAAGTGATACACTCATTGCTTTCTCAGTATTATTTTCAGACACAGACATTTATTCACGGCTATTTGTTCACTGTTTTTCGTACAATACTATAAAATACCTACTTCTAAATATTGCACACAGGTCAGAAATACTAGAGCTCGTTTTGGACTGACTGCACATTTATATTTATATGACACAGAACAAACAACAGCCTACCGTGTCGAATAGTCATAACATTCAAAGAAAAGGTTAACGTGACAAAAAGACTGAAATCGATTCTCTAAGCAAATGTAACTAATAAAGTTGTAGTGTAGCGTGTAGCTAACTACATTTCATAGTAAGTAAATCCGTGGGATGTCATTTCACTGAATGCCATAAACTATACAATGCCATAACATTCATTCTCTTCTCACAGCATTCTTCTCATCCCAACACAAAAATATCAAACAAAGATAAGAGACAGCAACTGCTTCTGGCCTACATATGTGAAGCATATGCAATTTCTGTCCGTCTGAAAGCCTACTTTTATACTTAACGCTTGTTGACACAATAAAACAACTAGTGGAACAGTAATTACAAATAAATATTAGAGCTAGGGTGCAATGGCTAATAAATAACAATAAGTAAACCCCCCGTTTCTCCAATGTCACATGTGTTAGCCTTAATAAATGCCATTTGTAACTATTTGTTCTTTGTCAACTTAAAGTAGTCATCCAATTTGTTTGTGTTCCTTTTTACGTTTATTTGCGTTCTAATTCTTGATGGTTGCACACTACATGTCAATGAAGGCCGTGTAAAGGCAACTAAAACAACGGTGCCCACAGTCCAACATGGTAAGTATAGTAAGTACTTGTGCACACATATCCAAGGCAGCCTAGTTGATGTATTTACAAACTGTCATCGAAAGAGCTTATGTAAAGTTTTAGTCCAATTGGGAAGGATGTCAAAAAACGGTCAAAGTCCACTAGCCGATCCCTCAATATGATTTAATAATGCTTCTTTATTGAATCAAGCACGTTTTGCATATTTCATATCGTAACATGCCACTAAAATGGAAATTATAATAGCAAAACACACCACAGGTATGTATACTATAGTATTTATTCATTTCCTTGTAATCTAAACATCCAATTATTATCCTAAGTATGGTATATTGGTAGTAGATATGGATATAGCCACCTCACCCGTTAATACTATTTTGGTTTGTCTTTTATTTGTTTTTGACTTCCTCATTGGCTATTGACGTCTACTCATGAAATGAGCCCTGAAATGTTTATTTAGAGTGCTTAAGAATTGTACACTACCTGCATACCTTCAATTCAGTAACTGAATTTCAGTTTGTTCTAGTACTAAACCTTCAGTGAAGTATCAGGCATTAAGAGCAGCAAAAAAGTTATGTACTAGTAATTGCTAGCTGAAATCTCCTGAATAGATGTAGTATTAAAATTGGAAATTTAAATCAAATAAATATTTTATTTGAAACACAATCGTGATTTGTCTTTGAATATTTAAGTCTGCATGAGAGTCGTGATGATTTGTTTGTGTATGCAAGTCTTCAATCTATCTGCAAGAACTGGACAGATGCATCTAGAGATGGACACGAGAGAGGAAAGTAAATATAAATAGACAGGACTCAAAAGCACTTGATAAAGGCAAATTGAATGAAATGATTCTAATTTATTAGCAAGAATGGTGTGGGGTTGATTGTATGAAAGCGTTACAAGAATATTAGGGAGCAATCAAATACTCTTGCAGACCGGTACAGTCTACTATTACGGCATCTGCAAACAATAACGGTGGAAGGTAAAGGAGATACTTAAGAGGTATGTATAGTTATAATATGGGATGAATGGATACAGCATTTACTAGATTAAATAGTATTGGACATCACATTGCGGTACAAATGCCCCTCTATTCTCCTTATGTTTATTGGAGAAGAGTGTATAGAAAGATAAGTATTTATATACCTAGTGAAAGTAGTGTGGGCTAAAGGAGAAAGTCAAGTCAAGCGTCCACTCTAAATCTGCTCGAAGAGCACTACAATCAAGAATCCCTGATTGGGTCGAGTAGAGTTCGCCATTAGGCATTAAATGTCTATAGCTACTATGTGAAGGTATATCGTAAATAGGTAAGCGAATGGATTAAATAGGCACACACGGAATAGTAGGTTAACAACCAATGCTGCATTACTTTACGTTACGGACGGTTGTTCAGTTATGGGAGAATTCAATTGCTTACAATTCCGTGGGATAGTAAATACCTACTAGGCTGTAGTAGAACTAATCTGGAAGTCTTTTCATTAACCTCGGTTCACCAACCAAATATAATATTACTTCACTTTGCCCTAGGAATACAACCACTTCACAAGAATCATATATAGACACACACTACAGTAACTACCCTCCTGTACATTATATCATATTATGTCCTAGCAATTCCAATTTGGGAATCTTATTACTTAATAGTAGCTAGGTACTACTATAGTGTATAGTTACGTGTACTACTTATGCCTGTGGATACAAATACTTGCTAATACAAATAAAATACTCTGCAATTCATAGACATGCTTCAAATGCCATCTGATTATTATGCACTATTGTAGTTGCAGCAGTAAAATCAACAATAAAGGCAGAGAAAATCACAATAGATAATAAATATGTCGTAATTGTCCATAAAATCAATATTTTCCAGGAATTTGTCTTACTTAACAAACTCTATGAGTGCAGTGAGTGGGTGGTATTTAATAAACTACTTATTGCATATATTGATATTTGTGAAGGGTTGTTTCCACTGCCACAGTCCAGATCATCCCATGTAGTATTCCTAGGTACATAGTAAGTACAAACGGTGGCAAGTACAACGAGCTATATTGCTAGCAGATATTAATATGGATACAGCTCTATAGGTTCGTTAACTACTGAGTATAATAATATTCAAATATTATTAGTTTCTAACATTAATACTTAAGATGCATACATTTCTAACACCCAATCTTTGCGGCTTATGATTATAGTTATACTACCACAGAGTGTAATAAAAGCCCGATCTATGCAATCCACGTGAGTGCACCTCACGTGAGCGTAAGCCAACCGGAGTTCCGAATGAGATGCAGACAAATGCATGCATGTTAATCGGAAGGGTGGAAAAATTATCTTAAGCAGGCTAGGGTTAAATTGGGAAGGATCGTCTGCTTTTAGGAGTCCCTTAGGAGTAAATCTATTTTAGGAATTGCATGGTGTTTCATATAATTTTACTTATAGATTATTATATTTTGGAATTTCATTTCGCAATAATATGACTACAATGATGCTTGCCCGTTTTCACTGCTTTGCTCGCTCTGTGCGGAGTTGGAATTATTTCCAGACCTCCTATTCTCACCAGAGAGAAACAAATGGATGAGAACACAATTGTATGCATATTCAATTTTATCAATAATTCGAATTTTGAATTGGAATTCTAAGTTGACGATATGTTCGTCACATGAAAACCTTTCATCACACCCCAACGAGTTTTACATTTTTCTTCTGGGGATTCATTGAGAGTTTCATTATTGCCTTTTCTTTGGAAATCGTCTCTGCTCCATCGGATATAAAGGAAGTAGCATTAATACCAACACTTTTTTACAGATAAAATTGAGCAGATTTAGCTGTGTTAAACTTTTAGAGTTAGTAAAATATAGATTGATAGTTGCACATGTGCATGGGATAAAGAGAACGTCTGCTTCTCACGGTCCAATCTGTCAAAATATATATTGGTATCAGCAGAGCAGAAGGGTGAGTGAGTGGAGTTGCTGATTAACGAAATCAAAAGGGAGAGGAGATTTGAAAAAGGAGTCATAAAGATAAGTCGTGCTCTAAGAATAGGTCATAAAAATCCTTTCAAAACCGATTCGAAATTAATGGGGAAGCAATAAATAAAGTTTTACTAGTTCTCCAACTTCTTATGTGCGTGAATTTTGGCCAGACCTGCACTAAACCCTCAATAGTAAATCTTATAGCTCTCTCACTTTTCTATTTCATAGCTAGTATAGTAATTCTTGATGTTTTGCATAGACTTATTGCATTATTACACTTATCCCTGTATGCTTCCTGTTTTATGATGGTTACAGATATTTGCCTTAGCACTGCACTGATAAGTTACTTTAGCTGTATATCTATTCAGTTTCTACATTCAACCTCTACAATGCGAAGGAGTGGAGGATAACCCTCATTTTAGTATTTTTCCATGCTAATAGCTAAAATTAACTTCAAAACACAAAATAATTGGTATTTAACACATATTAAACTACAGGGCCTTTTCAAAATGTCTTCCAAAATCAGATTAGAAATCTAATTAGTACTATCTCATAATTTATTATCCGAATCTACGAAGTACTATTACATTGCTGGACGTTATTTCTCCTCCTCGTCCATCATTGCAATGACTCTTTACTTATGTGATATTACAACAGTAACAATTGCATGTACTACTTTTTGTTATTTTCTTACTACATGCAAACAATGTCATGGGTAGGGTACATGTCTGTAGTTATTTGCATCGATATCAGTAGTCAGTAGAAGCAATAATTCAAAAAGTTTTGACATGGAATATGAATGTGAATGTGACATGGTGCAATCATGGCATTGCAGTAGTATTTTTGTGTCCGTTGGGTTGGAGCGCTGGAAGTTAGTAGTTGTAACATAGCTATGATTGGAATGAGTGCATTGTATGCATAGTTTCTATATTGATAAGTAAGTAGTTGGCAAATCGGAGTTAGAAGCAAGGCACCTTGTTTGTGTAGCATTGTCTCATAGTGGTTTCCTTTGACCTTTAGACTACACGTGTGCTAACGAGCACATGATATAGCCTAGTATAGCTAGGAGTGTATACGAGAAGGTTACCTGGTATGCAAACGTTAGTAATGACTATTATTATAGTTAGTGAAGTATGTATAGTTGTTAAATGGTAAAGATGCGGTCGACATTACAATAGTAGTTATGCAATGGTTCCAGCTATTTATATGCATAATATCCCTTGAGTTTGGATTTGGCAAGGGAAGGAATGGAAACTAAGGAAAGTCTTATGTGTTTTGTGCGTGTCTTCAGGTAAGGTAGCCAAACAGTGCTCAAGTAGAGAAAATCTTAAGAGTTTAGCTCAGTTAGGCATGAGAATCGAGTTGTCGAGTGGAGAATTAAACCTTGCACATATACCCAGCCAGAAAAGGCATAACTCGGAATCAAATATACATACATACTTATTACCTAGAGGAATATAGTTGCAATTTACCTTTGCACAGAATGGAAAGTCATTTCACCTCGTTTTATATGCAGTTACCATTACTATATGCATTATGTAACTTCTAAATGTTACTATAGCCTAAATGGTTCCTACGATTTTCAATGGCTTTCCGTTCTGTATACAGAACCACATTACTCGTCTAGTAATACCACGATAATGCAGGAGTAGTAGTAGCAATAGATGAACAGATAAAGTTGGTATAGTCAGAGTAATATAAAATATTGCATTGACTTTACGTTTCTCCTATAAAATTTATTTCTGTTCGTCGATAGAGTAGGTCTATGCAATCCGAAGTCAGTGTCAGTGGCTAAGAATCCAACGTCAAGAATGAAGAGCATAGCAGTCCAGGCCGAGACAGGAGTTTCATTTAGTATTTCTGGCTGAGTTGACGTGATGTGTGTGAGTGAGGTGTTTTCCTGTGGTCTCCACTCCAGGTATGCAATCCAATGCATCGTCTTCTCCACAGTCAGCCAGAGTGTTCTGGAGTGGAGTTCATAACTGTATACACAGCCTGGAGTTCAACTCAACTAAACTATAAGACGAGTGAGAGAATTGAGACTTGAGAGAGAGCAAGAGACTAATGCAAGGTAAGAACCAGAGGATTACGATCCGCTTTTCCTACCAAAAGAAAGAATATGAATGTGCTTATGTCCCTACGAAGGTATGTATGCAGAAATAAGATATCTTATACTATAAAGATATGTATGGATTTTTGGCCACGGACCAACTCAACTACTTCCAGTCTAATATCGATTTTCTTCTCTCTCGCTCTCCCCAAATTTTTTCGGGGCTTTTTGCTTTCTCTCTCTCTCACTCGTCTCAAACTAACTTCATTCAACTAAACGTACTGCGAGATTCACAACCAACAAAACTCTTCCATTCTTTCGTTACCTCTCGAGTGATAGTATTTATGTACATCCAATTGTCAGGTATACACAATGCTTTACCCCATCATTGTACCAAATCACCAATTGCATCCTTAGATTTCAATTTCTTATAGAAACACAAAAAAATTGCAGAAAAAAGGCAACATGTCTGGCCGTCTACCTTTGAACAATAGAAAAATTCATTATGATAATGCAAAATTGGTATGCTAAATGAGTAATGGCATTGTACGTAATGAATAGAATGTCTATCCATTAAGTTGGCCATTTAGTATCAAAATATATGCAGCATCTCGGAAAACATCGAAATGAAAATAATCGCTAAGACGGAGAAAACTGCTATTACTATTTGTTGATTCATGGATTTCAAGGGAATAAGCGATAAAATTGCTACACTTTGCCAATAACTGCCATTCTTGATATTATTAGATATTTAGCAGTAGCTGTCGGGTAGCTTTGCTATTTCAAGGAATCTTGTGCAATGCAATGTAGTATTCTAACGTAATTGAAATGCTATATATACAACGAATTATTACCATCTAGCAAGGCAAACCGTCAAAAGAGCAGGATATTGTCAGAAGGACAAGCGAAATTGGTTTCATGCTTATCTATATATAGGCAAACGTACATTTTCTATCCTCATCAAGTTATCAATCGCTTAGTCAATGTACCGCGGATGCTTATGGTCTTTATGCAAAACAAATGTGGAGTGACACAAGGTAGACAGTAAAGTAGCAATTATATCTTGTGAAAGTATCTGTCTAGCATTCAGGCTTTGTTTACTAAGGTAAGACTCTATGATCTATTCATATGAACGTCTCACATGAGTAGCAAAATGCAAAGCTCTGAAAAGGGCATAAGTAGGTACAGTATGTATGCAGAAGCACAGGAAAGCAAAACTGGGTAAACTAAACGACACCACAGGAAATGAATGAACGTATACCAAGATCCTCTTCCTTTTCCATTTCATACAATTCCTACATTAAAATATTTTCCGAAAGGTAAAGAGCACCAGGTACTATCTATTTTCAAAGGACATTCAACCATTTTAGCAACGGACCGTGTAACATATGATGCAATTATTACTACTAACGTGACATTACCATAACATGCTATGAGTCCACTGCTTACTATGCAAATTTAATAACGAAGAGCAGAGCAACTTATTACGTTTCTTACATTCTAACTATTATGGACTTGTAATTGTATCTATCTATGATATTCAACTCAATTCCAAACAGACTTGATACCAAAACCTAGTATACTTACTCTTGGAACCCTACTTTAGGAAAGATGTATGTTTTTTTTCAATGATGAATGTTTACAATGACCCATTTTAATTTAACAGTACTAAATACAAAATGTAAATATAATCACTGAGTTTATAAATGAGCAAAATCGGACAAACCCCTTGACTGGGGGGGTGGTTTAAAGTGAAATAGCCCATTTGAAAGGTGACAGATCGTGGAACACAGCTGTGCTAGTCAATGGTATCTAGAGGTCAAAGGTCTAAAGTTAGCATATTTTCAAAATCAAAATTGTCTAATGCAGCAAAATTGTCATCAATAATACTACTGCATACAACTATTTAAAAATAGTTGGTTGTGGCAACTTTTATTGGTTTTAAAGCTTATCTGCTTTTGCATTTCTGTTTAGAAATTATATCTGCAATCAACGATGGTGGTAATTAACTATTGAAGCATTAAAATAAAAGTTTCGGGTTTTT
>JABASH010006306.1:0-10803 GCA_019776445.1 Tomocerus maximus
TTTTTTAAACATGAGCTTTGATTTATAATATTGTATGTAAAATGCAGTTTTCAAAGTAATTTATGTTTTGCATTCATAATTGCATGCTGAAAGATAAAAGTAATGAAAAATTCATGTTCTAATTCGATAGATATGTAGGTAGTGCATTTAGTTGCTACCAGAAAGTAACGGTGGGGTAGAAATTACACACTGCATGCAAAAATATTGAACTTGAACAAAGTGTAGCTTTGAGTTAGCGAGGGAAAAGGAAACGTTTAAACAATTGAGTCATAATTAGACAGACATGGAAATGACCCACGGGGGAAGTCACGCGCCAAAAGGGGGCAACGGGCACCTAATTATCAGTTTTTTGTCAGAAAAGATTGAAGGGTTTTATGTAGTCTGGTGATGATTCTGGAAATAAAATATTCAGGAACTCGTTTCATACAACAAAATAAGAAATTTTAATTTATGAAGCTGTCACTCAGACTATGAATTTTGCAATTAATTTATGCTATTATTTGCTGTTTTAAAATAAATGGTCTCTAAAATGAGCTATATTTAGATTCATCATAGATTAGAATTGAATAATTGAGCATTGAGACTGAGAATTATGAGAATGTGTGTTTCACTTTCGTTCGTTTATGTAAGTGTATACAATTTCTGCATTTACATATGAGGAAGACAAGAGAAAGATCGAAAGAAGGCAAAAGGGCGATCGTGTGTGAGCATAAATTAAATTAATTTACAGCCTACTCCATTACACATCTCTATATGCACACACTAAGTTGAAAACTGTTTTTATAATTAATTAGTTGTATTCATTCCTTTGTTAAAACGATTTAGTTACTCTTTTGTTTAGTACAATAAATTCCACGGTAGAAAGCTTATCAAGTTGAACAACCGCATTAAAATAATAATTTTTATTTTCAGAAAATGCCTTTAACAATCGCTTCGGTGTTCACCTTCATACCGACGAATATATGGAGGCCCCTGAAGAAATTCGTGACGAAGGACAACACCATTGTGTTCGATATAGCATTTAAGATGTCAACGAAATATACACCGGCACTACTATTAGTGATAATGTGCCTGTCTTTCGCAAATCAGTTTGTCCGGAATGTGGAGATGGATTGTGCCACAAGTGGAAGCAGTGCTGGAGGACAAAGTCGGAGCAGCGGCTACGGCAATGGAGGAGGAGACACGGAACTCAACGATTTTTGCTGGAATCACGAGACGTTTTTAGTTGCAAAAGCATTGAAGCCGGATATGAGAGGAATGGTGACTTATCCAGGAGTCTCTGGATATAATAGGGACAAGGACGAATTAATAAGACAACGATACTACAAATATGTTTGGCTGATCTTGGGAAAGCTAATGGTGATCTCATTTCTCCCGTACTTCTTTTGGAATGTAAGCAAAATCATATTCTTGGTTTTAGAATTATAAAAATAATTGGCAAACAGTTATTATGTTAAACATGAAATGATGGAGAGGAAATAAGTATAACAACAACAACCAAAACAATTGGAAGAAAATGTGTCATTTATGGTCCTCTCCAGATTAAGGGGAGGTGCAACCTCAAAATATTATTTCGATTTTTAAAATAAAGGAAATTCCTATTATTCATTTCTTCTTTATCATTTCATGTTTTAAATTGTATGTATGTGTTAGCGTAATAAGTAAATCCAGGCATTAAGCTTAATGCCTAGGCATAATAGTTTTTCATATTTAAAATTTAGAAGACCATTTATTTTGTCCAATTAGATTTTTTATCTTAATAAAGGACATTACTACGAGTCTAAAAAGTAATGATGAATATTGTGCTATGAATGCCAAGAGAATTACAACCATCCAATTATTATGTATAAACCCTTCCCACTTATTCAATTTTTATAACCCAATATTCATCATTATCTTTTTAGACCCGAAGTAATGTCCTTTTTAAGATAAAAAATCTAATTAGGCAAAATAAATGGTCTTCTAAATTTTAAATATGAAAAATTATTATGCCTAGGCATTAATCTTAATGCTGGCATTTACTTATTCCCACTAACATATATACAGATAATGTCGGATGATACTATAATATCTATAGAACTCGCCCGAATTCAACCAATTTTTAATGCTAACATAAATACTTTGTTTGAGCAATTTAATTTTAATTTTATATTTGTATTCTAAAATTGATTTGACAGTTAAAGTTAAATTACTAATTTAATTCTAAAGATATCAAAAATAAGCGTGTCGCAGTAATTTCATTTTCTTCAGTATATTTTTATATACCTACCCTACGAATTTATTACCTGCCAAAATGTTTTTCCCAAACAAAATTATATAACTGCAGTGTCTGGCCACGTATAATATACTTACACCAAGTTATTTGTTTTATGTTAAATTGGCAAAAATGTAATTTTAAATTGAGCATTTAATATTTGTTTGAACGATCAAATTCTATGGTAGATTAATTTTGAAATTAATTCGGTTTTAATAGCAATAATATTAATTTATTTAATAATATTTCAGGTTTGGGCTACAAAGAAAATAAAGCCACTAGTTGAGGTGACATCATCTGAAGATGCTTCCTCTGAAGAGCAACGTCTAGCGTACTATTTGGAAACAGTCGGATTCAATGGAAGTTTCGGGAACTTCTATTTATTTTGCAAATTACTCGCTGCAGTTTCGCCATTCGCACAATGGTATTATTTGTGCGGGTTCCTCGGTAGGCGGTATAAATTATACGGCGTGGACGTCCTTTTGAATTTCATGGATGAGACGGCGCCCTGGCCAAACCCGATGGACGCTCTCTTCCCCAAAATGGCAAAATGTGAATGGAGTCGCTACGGATTTGGCGGGGACATCGAACTGAAGTCTGCCCAATGCCAACTGCCAATGAACAACATCACCCAGTGGTCATTCTTCATCTACTGGTGGTGGCTGGCAGTCATTTTATTTGTAAATATATTATCGGTCTTTAAGTTACTTATTTTTACCTTCCCACCCTGTCGACGCTATCATTATCGCAAATTCGTCGGAGCTGCCTGTCGTGAAGATGTTGAGAAAGCGAGAACGTACACAAGTCACGGTCACAATGGCCAGATTCCGAAAATCATGAAACACGCCAAAAGTGACATCATTGAAGTGAATTTCGGCTTCGGAGATTGGCTTGTGCTCAGCTTTATCAAAAGGAACATCCAGGACTGGCAGTTCCGGGATTTTGTGCGTAAAATGGTGACGACTGAGAACACTGTACTGCAACTGAAGCAAATGCCAATAATCATGACACACATTGTGCCATCGTGCCCCGCTATGGACGAAAAGGACGACACTTGGAATGTCGACGAACCTGACGGGGGACACAAAACTGCAAATATGGAAATCGGATTTATTCAATCAGTTCTCCCGCCAAACTGCAACAGCCTCCCGAGCTACTCTGCTTGTGAGACTGTGTCTACTGACTGTGACATAGTTGAGTCCTCGTCGTCGTCATCAACCGAATCGGAGGGATTTGTTCCAGGCCAGTCTAAATATCCACATCCACCAATCAATCAGGAATATGCAATCAATCTAAGCAAACCGGTCAAAATCGATCGGACTAATGCAAATAAGAAAAAAGTCAATGACAAAGACAAAAAAGTGAAACCTCCTGCCCCCAGCAGACCTAAGATGAATCTAAAATGCAAGAAGGATAGATACAACAACGACGAGGACTGGGGATATCCCCCCGGGTGACGAAAATAAAGTTTTAATCGGAGGAGCAATTAAAAAAGTGTTTCCTATTCAATTAATTAGCTCCTCCTCCAATTGGACTGCGGTAAGGCTGACTGTCTGTCCACCATATTTGCTCAAAGTAATTTTGTACAATATTCACATGATCATCATAATGGCATCTATTTTTCCTCATGAAAATAGATGTGTGACGAATTCCTAGTAAAATGAAAATAATTGTGTTGTCATAATACGCGATAGTTGTCATTTTCGTGTTTAAAATTGTGCCAATTGTGCAATGCAATATTTTTATTTGTATTTTTAATAAATGGGTTTTATATACTTTTTTACTGTGAGGTGGTAATAGTAAAGATTTGGCCATATGTACTTAATGTGCCAGACCACGAGTTACTGATTATGCATGTAAATCTTTGTACTTCACTGTAATGGGTTAGAGATAAGTATAAATAAATAAAATAAACGTCCGTAAATAATGTTATCGTGCATTTATTGGAATCAATGAACTTCAGTCACATGTATATTTACAAGTCAGTTTAGTAATATTTAAATGTCTTGCTCATGTCTTACAAACTGCATGGCAGAATTTTTGTGGCGTTCATAGAAACATTCCTACCAAATAGAAACAGTAGTCCATTTGGGATGTTAACAAATTGTCCTTTTA
Organism: Tomocerus maximus; assembly: GCA_019776445.1. NCBI lineage: Eukaryota > Metazoa > Arthropoda > Collembola > Entomobryomorpha > Tomoceridae > Tomocerus > Tomocerus maximus. The sequence continues at coordinate 4,370 of JABASH010006306.1, forward strand.
GAAAATTTCCCAAAAGGTATTTAAATAGCACATTCTTAAATATTTGTCATATTTATAAACTATAATTCCAGGCCAGCAGAGCATGAAAGACGGACAGATTGACAATATTTTGTGAATGTCTAAGCTCTACTTAGGCGTAATTGACATTATTCTAAGCAAAGCTTAGTATTCAACATTCTCTAGAAATTGTCGAGTTGTCCCTTTAACTTGAACTTTAGGACAATATTTAGGATAATAATATTTAAATTTTATAAGAGTTGAAGAAAGTTGTAAATCCATCACTTTATTTGTCAGATAGCCACGCAGAGTCAGACAATGGAATCCTAGAACAGGTTATATTGTCGGGAGCAGAGTCCAAGTGCCAAGTGCTATACCTGTACCCTACAATAGGTATTTATAACAAGGACCCTTTTATTTAAAAGCCCTGACTAATAAGAAATGCTCTAAATTATCGACACAAATCTGAGACTTCTGAGACACCTGAGTTATTATTGGAAAGGGACTTCAGAGCCCGAAAGTCGGAATCTTTTGTTTGTAACCTTGCTGTGTGGGTACCTGCATTTCTTAGAAACAACGGTTACTGCATTAAGGTATGAGTCCCTAAAACCTTTCCACAGCCAATTATATAAGAGTCGACGAGAACTAAGCCCAGAAATATTATATTTACTAAGTAACAAGTTTTACTGCAGTTCAGTTCTACCCTACGGTGGGAAGGACCCATATTCTTCTGCAGCCAAGGCCAAGCAGTAAATGTAACTCAAGTTTCAGAATGCAGTGACTTTATTAACTTGTTGTGGTGCACTTGTTCTCCGGAGTCACTACATAATTCTTCAACTTTACATAATGCACACAACTTGTAAAAAGTTATTAATAAAGACATTTCAACGGAGTTAGTGTAAACATAGTTAATACAATCAAATCTGCCACGACGGTTAATATTTTCCTGAGACAGCATTCCTCACAAAGTTGAGATTTACAGAAGTACCTACATTTATTTTATTTCTCACTTGCAATAATATTATTCACAAGTTATTTTTCTTAAGAAGTGCTGACAACATAAATGCATTTAGAGTTGTCCTAAATGCCAACTCAATCGACATAACCAACAATCAGTTATCAGCGAGTGAATTTGTGATTTTGTGTTCCTCGGAAATACTTATGAAAATGTATACCCATGCATTTTGTAAGATATAGAGGCAACTTGAACTTCTACTTCTATAAGGTTTGTAACTTGTTTCTGATACTGACATAAATTTTTAAATATTTTCTCTGTGGCCTAAAACTAACTGAAAATTACGAACTGTCATTATATATTAGGAGAAACAATCTTAAAAGGTTAAATCTCTTGAATTCTTATTTAATTGTAATGGCGGGAGTGCAGAGCCTTCAGACAATTTCCATCGCTTAGCCGTTCAATGTGTAGTATAGTTAAATAGTTGCTTTGAACGTATTATTTATCTGTATTTTTGTGGCACATGCAAGTGTATTTTCATACAATTCATCAATTTCAATTGGTAAACGTGATGTGCAAGTTTATTGGTAGCATAACACATTATTTGTTATTAATTACATGGATAATGATCTGTTTATCTGAATGGAATTTCCCCATTTACATTTCCAAAATCCATGTAAAGCAATTTTACTCAATTGACAACTGTTTTGGGGCAATGAGGGACAGTTGCTATTTGTTATAGTATACTATTACATAATTCTACATGCATATTATACATAGTGAAAGGTAATTCAGGTAAATGTAACTCAGCAGTTTGCAAATTGCAGTTTAGGTCGTTTCTCTGATGTAATTACGTACTTAATTGTTATTGTTAGTAATGTACTTAATTAGAACGAATATGGCATGCTTGTGTTAAATCAATTCTGACCTGACTGAAAATATCTAGTAATGACATTGGAAAGCCAGATAGTTTGGCATAACCAATTAAAAATAATATATTTCATATTTGGGAATGTGTATCGAGTAAAATTACCTCGCCAGTATAGGAATTTTTGGTATATAAATGACAGTTCAATCGAAACTCTGTTAAGCATTAGAAAAATTGTGATTAAATGAAAATGCTGCGGAAAGTAGGCTTCTGTTGCTACGCCTTGGGCGTGTTATCTACGATATCTTTAGTAATTGCTGAGGATGCAGAAAAGTCATATTTTGTCGGAGATAGCATACCAAAAAACGACATTGAAAAACAACTAAGTGAACCGTCAGGTAATAAAAGTACTATTTTGTTCACAAATATTTGTCAGTTTTGAATAATATCAAACACTTAACAAAACAATTTGTCATTTATCTTGTACAGAACCTGGACCTTTGCCAGAAGATATTTTAAGAGATAACCCAAATATTAAATATGTTGGTAAAGTCGAAAATAAAAATTACTACATTGAAAGAAAAAATGTAAGTAAAGCAAACAAAAAATTATGTAAGATTTCTATGAAAACGAAATGGACTTCTTAAAACCTTGATGTTATTTAATATTAGGTGACATGGCCAGAAGGTAATGAAACTTGTAACGACCTCGGAATGAAAATGGCAACATTCCATAAAACGTCCGAAAGCGATTATATTTATAAAAAATTACCCGAATCAGACGGTAAATAAAGTAATATCGTTATTTAATAATAGAATCGAAAATTAGACAACCAATGAGTAACGTATCAATTAAAAAATTTTACTAATTAATTTATACTCCAGTGATTTTTGTTCCAAAATAGCTTATCATTTTTATGTAATTTTTGGTTTCATAAGTTTTTTTAGTCCTAGATTTTTATTTTACCCAATACATTAGGGTATGCTAAATCGAAGAGTACGTAGATTTATACAGCTTGAAGGGGGTCTTGAGTTATTTATTTAATATTACTTTAAGAAATGAAAGTTTAAGCTTCCTGAAAGTATAAGTTGAAGTAAGTAGTTAGAAATTCTTACATACTTAAAATTTAATCCTGTGTCAGAAAATTTTCCCGTGATAACTTGGTTTTACATATTTGTAGGTATTGTTTGGACTGGAGCCAAAATAAGGCATAATTACTCACACTACAGGTGGGTATCCGACGGTTCGTCTATGTTCTCGACAAATCTTTGGGCTTTCAATAATACTGACACGGTCTTAGTTTTTGACGTCCGCAAAGATACACCCTCCTCCAATATGTTTACGGTGTCCCTCATGGATAACCAATTCTACACTTTGTGTTTCGTTTAGAAATTGTGAAAATACTGAAGGGCAATAAAAATTTATTACGAATAATATATCTGATTATAGTAGGCATATCATAATAGTATCATCCCTTACGGTATCAGAAGTTCCAATATCAGCCTAACATTTTATTCAATATTGGAATGAAAGTGGCAATTGCATTTAGTTGAAAATATAAAGTGGTGCTACAAAATTGTAAAATGTCCATGCTATGTTATAGATATGGTATTATTTCTTAATTTAACAGTTATATATATATTGTAACACTTTACACGATTTCTCTTTTCCTCAAATTTTATCTTGGTACAAATGAACTTAGGATTGGGAAGTCAGTGATAGTAATTTTGTTTTTACACATTATGTATATTTGGCATTAGGTACTTATGATTTTAAAAACTGCATTAAAAGCACCACACATTACAAATTATAGATAAAATAAATATCACATTAAATCAAAGCTGACTTTAATGTGAAGCATGTATAGGTATAGGTATCTATTTATTTATTATTAATAATAATTTGCATGCATACTAGTTATTATTAATCCAATATAATTTTGTAACACTTTTAAATAAGAAAATAGTTTACAAGTTTAGATGCGTGTTGAGCATATCACCAAACGTCCTATGGAATTGACCGATGATGGAATTGCTTTAGTAGATGCCTATGTTTATAAATGCATATTAAATCATACTCCAATTAGAGAACAAATATTAAGTGTCCACAACTTTCAACTTTAATTGAAGCACAGACAGTTAATGAGACCTAAAAGTTATAAGCACAGCACTATATAGATACTACAGTATGCCATGAAAAATGAACGCCCAGACGGTTGAACAACCTTTTCGACTTTTAGGTATAAGTATTTAGAGATGGACTTTTCAGACTGACGTGTATTGGGATTGTGACCTGCCGTTGGGTGGTCTGTTTGCCTATTATTGTAACAACTTACCTGGAACTTACTGAAATAATAATGCTTAATTAGTGTTCAGTCCAGCTATTTATTAACCAAGTATTGGAAATGATTCAAACTACATAATATATAATTATATTCCCATTTCACAGCTATTTTCAATCCAAAACTAGTCCAAATTATTTAATTGCTACAAATGTTTACTACAAACAATAAATGACTTAAATGACAATAATAGTGCATTATGTATTTATTCTTAATGTACAATTAATTGTAATACATTAAGATATAATGAGAGAAAATTCAAACTTGGTTGAGGTTGAGGTACGGTCAGGTAATTAATAAAGGTCTCAGCACTGAAAGTCTTAGGTCTTAGCAGGGTTTAAGAAATCTCATGTCAAATCAATCGTTGTACTATTGTACTTTGTACTCCTCAATCTTATCTCGTGTATAGGACCAAAATTCTATTGTGCTATCCCAAAAGGGATATTTACTTACCCTTACTCTCGAAATCCCACTTGGAAAATGAGACGGACTGAATTGGTAAAGATAACAAGTACTTTTTAGTTTTCTATTTTGAAAGTCGTAAGAACTCAAATTATTTGAGATAAAAACTATAATTAAGTGAAATAGATTCCTGACCAATTCATAAATCCCAATATAATAGTAGGGGCTAGTTCGTCTAGGCTTTATAATTTATTTCAGCGAAATAGGCGGCCGCCTAAGTCCTAGCATAGGGACACTGCAGGGTCAATGTAATAAGTATTGAGCCTCCGGCCCCAACAATGCTACTGGTTGTAAGTATTGTTGCTTATCTACTATCGATTTAAAAGAGTGACTAATGAACAAAAATGCCGGTACCTTGACGCATGAATATTTGTTGGCATACGTAATTTGTATCACAAATATGACTGTGGAGTATTGGGTGATTCAGACCGATGATTTTTAGTCACTTTAGATACAAACTTGTTCAACAATATAACGAACGCTGTGATTAAAACACAATGCTCATATTCAAGACCATCAGAAATTGATATCACACAATATTTTGGGCAGCTTTCCAAAAATAGTTTTTATGTGATTTTATCAATCGTCCAGTTACATATAAAAATTATTGCTAAGTCATACTCGTGTGCGGAAGTTACTCTACGAATTGGTTTGGTTGGATACCATTTGGACAATAAATTTCAAAGGAAATTATTTGCTATAACTTGTCATACTTATTTAATATCGAAGTGATTTTGAGAAACATGATACTTGTTCCTCAATAATCACCTTCCCTATTTGGAAGTAACGCTGTCAGTTTAAAGGTTATTACCGCTTATCTAATATTATATTATATAGGCACTTAGGTACGTTTACTTTATAAATAATTTTAATTATCAACTTGCATAAATAATATCTACATCTACCATAAAATTTTCTATTCCTAAAAAACATGAGACCACTATTTACAATTAGAATGAACCTAGATTAATTATATTTGACATTAATTATACTAAACTAACGATTTGCTGATCTATTTTATTTATGTTCACAGGTCTGCATTTTTTATCCGGAAAGACACAACAGGATTACACTCTGAAGGCCACCACATAACAGGTATTTTTCATTTTTTACATAACCATACATATAGAATGTATATATAGAATATAAATAAGATTTAGAGTAGCCTTATTTTAATTTATAAATGAGTGCAAATAATAAAATGAGAATTTTCAATTAACATCAGTAATTCATATTATTTCACATTTTTAAAATAATTTCATCTCCGATTTTATGAGTTTGTTTGGTGCATTAACAATTCCTAATATAAATTAAATTATTCAATTAAAGTACTATTCATGACTCCTCGAGGTTAACTGCTTTTTATAAAAACTTTATGTAAATCATTTGTAACGTGGGATAGCTTTCGATAACCACAGGTGTCTTCTTCAGGACAATAATGAAAAATGGGGAGTCATTCATGCATAGTATTTTAATTAACAAATTCTGAGGTTGGAAATAAATTTAGCCGTTTAAATAATACCATTTTTAAAATATATTTGTAGAAAAATGCCGCTGAATTTGAATATCGCTTCAGTGTTCAGCTTCATCCCCACCGACATATGGCGGCCGCTGAAGAAGTTCGTGACGAAGGACAAATTTATTGTGTTCGATATAGCTTTTAAGATGTCAACCAAATATACGCCAGGTCTACTTATGGTGATGATGTGCCTGTCTTTCGCCAATCAATTTGTCCGGAATGTAGAAATGGATTGTTCAATAGCGTCACCAGGTGGAATGGTTGTTCAACATCCACAGGGTCGTGGCCAAGG
>JABASH010006307.1:0-10803 GCA_019776445.1 Tomocerus maximus
GGAATATTTGTATATTTTTGTTTTCTATTTTATAGATGAACATTTCATAATTCGAAAAACTTCACAATCAATTTTAATATCAATAGCGGAAAACTATTTTTCAAAGTATTCAGGGAAATTACTAACGATTTGGATGTTTACATCGCCATTTTTTGCTGCTGTAATTTTTCAAATAAATCCAAAGTGGCCTATGTCGCCACTTTCTCTATTCGATGAAACGGATTTTGGCTACTGGTTCCTATGGATGGGTAATGGACTTGGGGCATTTTGGTATTTGAGCTGCGTTCATGGACACATTCTATTCCACCTCATTTTCGTAGCCATCATTTTAAGAGGCTACAAAAATATTATGCGACAAATCAAGTAAGAGTCAATTTATTTAGTTGCTATCCAGATATTATAAAACTAATAATTGTCGAATGGGAACAAAAAAATGAGTTCGTTGTTTACTAAAGTTAAAAAGAACGATTTTTATGGACCTACTAATAAATCATTTTAGAATCCTGTTCTGGCACCGTATCAAAAATATCAATAAAATGAAGATTATCAGTTATAAGAATATAATTTCATAGGGGTTTTTGATAAGTATATATCAAAGGTGTCAGTCATATTATTTTGATTACCATCCGGCACAATAACATCCAGCTGTCTAAACAATTATGGTTTACTAATGATACCTTTCCATTTTAGGCTGGGCAGAAAACAATACGAAACTCACCACTATTACCGTTCCCTGGAGAATATTTGCAGAGTTTATTCAAGTACAGCCCTTTTGATGTCGATTTTGAACTCCCGCTATACGTATTATTTGGCCTCAATGCAGTTCTTGTCAAAACGGTTAATCTATTATATGATTTACGTAATCGTACGGAGAAAAAATCATGAATTCGGACCTATCTTTACTTTTGCCATGACAAATGCGGCGTTTTACATCATACTACTATGGTCTTTCATTCTTTGGAGTGGTTCAAGTGTGTACCATGCATCTAGTAGCTGTATTTCATCATGGAAAAGATCGCACAAATTCGAAAGAAAAAATGAAATTCTTTTCCTTAAAAAATTTAGTATTTCATGTCGACCGAACAGAATAAATGTTGGCGAGTTTTCAATACTGAAAAGAAGAAAGGTATTGATTTTCCTAAAGTCCTTATGTAGAGGAATTATTGAAATGCTAATGGCTTTCTAAGAAATGGACTACCCTACCCCCACAGTACATACAATGTGAATTGGGTAATGTAAACTGTAAGAGTAACGGCAAAACGGCATCAGAGACACGGACTACGACACCAAACGATACTTGCTTCAGGGTTGAGAGCAAATGTTTTTTAAATTTTTCTAATTAAAACTTACCATTACCTTATCATGATTATTTAGTAGTTAGTATAGTTGTTATTTAATAAAAGTTGCAATAATTTTATATTTAATCCTGTCCATGATTTTTTATTTTTCATCAATGCAATTCCTTAATAAAGTAATCCTAAATCAGATTCATCAATGCTATATCAGTCAATTGATAGCTGGTAGTCTTTGAAGACACCATGACAGGGTGGACGCTTGCAAAGTTTGGATGGCCACAATAAGTGCACGCCAGAACACTCTAGCGTTGGGTGGTAGTTTTTTTCTCTCCCGCCGTAGTAACATTGCAATTGTTGCCATCAGGGCATGAAAAACCCAGGGTTTTTGGTGGGCTTTTGGGTAATTGGGTTTTTCCTCAACTTAAACTAATTAAAATTAATTACAATTTGTATATTAAAGGTGTAAAAATTAATTAATTCTTATTTAAAACATGAAATTCATACAACAATCTGCATAAAAGCTCAGAGGTTGGTGTATCCTTGGGTGTTCAAAGTGCCCCCAAAAACCCAAAAACCCGGGTTTTTGCTAATTTTGCTACCCAAAAACCCAACCCAAAAACCCAATAACCCGGGTTTTCATGCACTGGTTGCCATTGCTAACTAAAATTTCCCATTTAAAATCTTCAAAACGAAATTCCGAGAGTTTCAAAAAACGTACAGAGTTTAAAAAAATTCTACAAAAAGACAGGAAGGATTATCTAGCAAACATGAGGCCGTTTTTTTCCAGTTTCCGTTCTCTAAATGGTAAATAAAAATAGGAATACATTTTTGTAATGTATTTCTCCTACTGCAAGCAATTTCAAATATTGAGCGTTAAAAAATTTTATTTTATATTGGGCTCTCAGGTTCGCTAGACATATAGAGGCAGATTACAAAAATGTAAACCTTTTTGCTCTACCTTTTACCGTTCTCCTGGTCTTTTGATTTGAAAAGGTAATAACCCACCCTTAATTTCTATATAATTTTCTAATATCGTGTTGTTTGCCGCTGCTAAACCTCTGCTTTAATAAAGTTAGCAGAAATATGTTCAAAATTTGTTTGATATTGCCATAATAAGTGACGGAGGTTTAGATTTTCTTGTGTTGCGGATTTGCGGAGACGATGTCGTTCGGAAGTCCAGGACTGGTTAAACCATTGGATAACAATAGAAATTCTGGTGGAATTATTGCCCCACTTTCGACTGGAGGACTGTATATATTATAACGTCTTTTGGCGTTTCCCACAGGATCTTTGTCCCGGGTACTTCATGTAGTATATGTTATTCTGGTTAAATCCAATTTCCAATATTTTATTAAGAATAATGCTTTCTGCAGGTTCAGAAAGTGTTTTATTAGTCGATAGCACTTTGAAATCTTGAATTCCATCGGAGGGGCATCGTACTATCAGATAAGTGCTCTTATTATCACTCCATATAACGCTGTCTACGGTGAATCCTGTTAAAATTTTAAACATTGTATGTTATTGATGAAGATCAACTCAGCAAACTGTTTTTGCAGGTTTTCGTTGTAGTTTTTACACTTAAAAAAATCTGAAATGAAAGGCTACCTAATTTCAAGACTAAAATTATTCTATTACAGATTCAATCAGCAGTCGTTATTATAATAATTATGTAATACCAAAGTATAACGTTTTTTAAATGAATAAAATGGGGATTATATGTATAAATGAGACTTACTTATGCCGCGATCAATCAAATTTGTGGAAGGACTTCCTAACAGTGGTCGACACACAACCTCGTCTCCAGGATTGATTGGTGCGACACTTTTTAGAGTGCAAATTTGACTGAAAGAAGGAGGATTTTTTCGGTTAGGGAAAGCCGTGTTTACGGTAACTGCTGTGAGAGCGTAAAAAATTTGTAATTGCATTTCAGCCAATTCTTCTTTATTGGCAAGGGGTCGTCCCAAGAAAACTTCACCGTAATGCCTATACATCGCTTGACTTCCCATCGGTACATAGTAGTATCTCGGTAAAGCGGCCTATAAATATTTAAAATGTTATAAAATAATTTCTGTAATTCCACAAGAGTTTTCTAATAAAACATTTTCTGTTTTAATTATATTACATTGATAGATGTAAGAAAAATCGCACAATTATATCATTATCCTTATTTTGCTTTATATAATTTATATTGTAATGACACTAATCCCTCCCATGTTCCTTACTGAAGGATCTATTTTTCATACCACACATTGTAAGGTCAGACAGTTTAAAAAATATTTACAATTGGAGAAATAGTCAACTGATCCAATCTACTTGAAAGTCGATTTTATAAAATAAAATTCTCAAATGATCGAGTAAACTTACATATACAAGGTCGACATTTGGGTCCAGAAATTGCATTATATTTGGATTACATGGTCCTTCCGATGCATCCTTAGAAGATAATTGTGCTTGTATCTGTACAATCCCAATCAAGGACAAAAATATGACTCTCCCTGTTGCTGTCATTTTGTGAACTAAACGGTTATACCAAAATCGGGATAAAATTGTCTTTGCTTATTTCAGGACACAATAAAATATTTCCGCTTTAGTAACCGAAATGGAACAGACTTTCTTGAACGTCAAAGTTTTCCTTTTATTGGAGTTAAATTGTGGCTCTAATAACGGTGAATGAAGTTCAGCCTGCGGAATGGCCAGTTAATTTAATATTTTAATTCGTCTTATAGAATATTTATAGCAAAGGATATCATTTACTATTATGAAATGTTATCTGAAATTATGTTGCAGTATTCAGATTATATACTGCATTAATGCAGTGTGGGATGATTAGTTTACAATAATTGTGCATCAATGTACAATACATATTGTAATTTGACGGTTATGCCGCATTGTTATAATTAAGCACTATAGCAATAATAAATCGACTGTTTTTGCTAAATACTTTGGATGTTTTTGGCATGATGAAAAGAGTATATTTTATCTTAGTTTTATAACCCATCGTTGTTTTTTTGAAACTCCCCAGTTTGCTTTGAAACTCCCTAGATTGTTTTGAACTCCCCAGTTTGTTTTGAAACTTCTCAGTTTATTTTGAAACTCCCCAGTGTGTTATGAAACTCCCCAGCAGGCATCAAAATATTTTAATTTCCAAGGAAACAGACCACACGCCCATACATCGGCTCACTTCCCAAGATTTCCAACTAATGTCGAAGAAATTTTCCCAAGATTTCTGATGCCTGTTCACCACTGTATTTTAAAACTCACTAGTAGGTTTTAAAGCAAACCCAATAATTGGTGCGCTTTAAAATACATTGGGTTTTAATACTAATTGTAACTAATATGTACAAAATATGATGTCATTAAAGTCATTATAGTTTGATTTACAACGCCAATTTGCTGATTATCGGATTTGAGAGTGTTGAATTTTGGTCTCCAGAATTAGGGCTATACAACATAAAAAACTCCAGTCCATTTTGTCGGGGCTCAAATCCTTCTCACTAATTTGAAAACAGTCTGACGGGCCCAGACATGGCATTTATTTCATTTTTCAAGAAATTTTCATGAAATATTTCGATTTGTAAAATAAATGAAATAAATACAACTCGCATGTGTATGTACATGCGTGTTTAATTTATTTCAAGTGAAATTTATTGCAATAAACTGCCATGTACCTTATTTATTTCATTTATTTCAAATATTTCGTTTTTCAAGGAAAGTGGGTGCGATGCTGCGATGCGAAATATTTCCAAAATTTCACTTATTTATTTCTGAGAAATATTTCAAGTGCCATGTCTGGACGGGCATACCTATTCCCCACAAATAGATATTACTACACCCCATCTGCCTTGCTTTGTATTGAAATACACTTTTTGTAATTGACACACTTTTGTTTTTTATTGACATGCAAATGCTGGACTAATAAACCACATAAAACACATTTTTTCCAAACCATGCACTTGATTTTATTGCCAATCTATCTGTTTCCTTTGCGTTTTCTAGAATTAATTATTCGGCGAGAAATATTGACCTACAGCCAAAAGTTAGTATTACTAATAAAATAACCCATAAACGTTGATTATTTCTATTAAAGGTCATTTTTTATTTTTTTATTTTATAGGTTCTCGAGTAACGCTTACTGTGTCTCGGTCCCGACTTACAATTTTCCCGCAATTATCTTTACAAAAGTAAAATAAAAATAGAATCTTCCTCCAGAGGAGTTTTTCTTTTATTGTTTGGTTTTGAAATGATAGAGGTTTCGCTGTCAAAATGATGCTTATTGGATCTTTTCGGTGGTAATTACTTCCAAATTTTTAAAACAATAAAGTAAAAACTTCTCCAACGAAAATGTAGAGGGAAAATTCCACCCTTCCAACATGTTCAATCTTTTATTTCCCGGTCCAGTTTTCGAAAAATTAATTCATTTTCGCAAAAAAAGCTACAATATATGCAATTCCACATTATTGGGACCACACCACCCGATCGAAAATAAATCAACGTGAACAAGCAGAGAAATAGAGAATTTCAACATGGAATTCGATACTGACATTTGGGACCTTTGGACGTCAAATAATGTTCAGCAGAATTTTTTCTGCCAAATTAGTTACCGTCCCAATTAATTATTTTATAAATTGATAAAAAGAGAGTGGTCTATAGTTCCTGTGGCTGGTCAGGGAATATTTAGAGTATGTTAATAATTGTTAAAATTATTTATAAAATTATTAATATATAAATTGATAAATTTAATCCTTGTGGCTGATCAGGCAGTGTTAAAATAATTTATAAAATTATTAATATATAATTTGATAAAATAGATTTGTGATGAATCAGGTATTGTTATAAATCTTTGATAAATTTATTAATATCTAAATTGATAAATATTAATTTTGAGTTAGTCAGGGAGTTATAAAATCCTGATAAATGGATTACTATATAAAATGTTAAGTTGTGACAATAGTTTTTAGAAGTTAGTAAGTTGATAACTTGATTACTATCTCGACAGCTAAATTGTTGCACTAAACAGCATGACAGAATCAGAATTGTTTAGTGCTCTCTCGGTACCACTATGGGACAGAGAGTCTACTAGAAAGCCTTGCATTTCCTTGCCAGTAAATGGAGGCAGCAATTTTCGTTGAAAGTTACTATGCTACTAATGTTAAATGTGAATTTCAAGCTCCTATAACTATAGCCACGAACGCTAACGAACTTTGTATTGTAACTTACAGACATTGTCAATTGGAATACGGTAAATCCAGTGATGCCTATATGATTTTTGACAAGAACTATACATCTAAAATCAATTGGAAAAATAGAAGTTTACGTTGTTAAGCGTGAGTGGGAAAGTACTGAGGTTTAAAATGGGCACATAACATTAGCTGGACCCATTGGGCACGTCGGAATAACAATGGCGACTTGGCGACCCCAGAATGAGTCAGTCAAGAATGTTATAGTCGGGGGAAGACGGGTTCAGAGTAAATACAAACAAGGTGTAAGGCATAAACTGCCTAGAACTTCTAACGGGACATTCCTTACAAGGCCTTCTGTATTTACCAATCCCTTCAATAAAACAGATTTGTATATAAGTTAAAAAATTCTACAACTGAGCTCAACAGACATTCCGATAGGATAAATTAAAATGAATTATTAGCATGTAATTGTATTAATTGTATAATACAAATGAAGTTATACATTTCTTTCTCGACTACATTAAAAAACGAATTGTTTTATTCACAAAAACGAATTACTTGTGGCATTAACTTTTGAAAACATCTTTGGTAATTTTCATTTGTTCCAATAAACCGTTCCAATTCCAGTTCCAACTTCCAAGACAATTATTATCTGTGTAGTAGTACCCTAATGTAGCATTTCACCTCGTGCATTAGTCACCGGGTTCGTCATGACATTTTTTAAATTGTTAATCAAGTTAACCATACGTGCCTCTTGATCGTCGACTTTTCTATTTAAATTTATCAACTGCATCTCCAAATTTTTGAAATTCTCATCTGTTTTCGATTCATTCTCAAGAACCCGGTTTTTAATAAGAATCACTTTGGCGTTTACATTAACTATCTTTTCGGTGACGTTGTGAAATTCTGCTTTCGTGTTCATTTTTGCTGTTTCCATTTCCATTTTTAGCTCCGACTGATTGATGTCCATTAATTTATGTGTAGCAGTCATATCATCTTTGAATTTAAGAGAAATATTCTCAAGATCCGCTTTTCCATCGTCTTTTGTTGTTTGTAATTCGTTTTTAATTTCCATATAATTTTCTAATATCGTGTTGTTTGCCCCTGCTAAACCTTGTTCTGCTTTAAGAAAGTTAGCAGAAATTTGTTTGATACTGCCATAGTAAGGGGCGGAGGTTTAGATTTTCTTGTGTTGCTGAGATGATGTCGTTCGGAAGTACAGGACTGATTAAACCATTGGATAACAATGGAAATTCTGGTGGAAGTATTACTCCACTTTCGACCGGAGGAAAGTATTTTGACAACCGTGCATTTTCAGAAACACTTCTTTTTTGTCTCAATGATTGTTGTAGAGTAGTAGGAGCATTAAAATTTTCACTAAAATTGTTCCTATTCAGCACCTATAAATAAACACGTTAAATATTTTAGACATTTAACGCAAACAAGGTAATTTTTAATTTACAAATACTGATTTATTCGGCATAGATATACAAAAGTATACATTATTTTATATAGGTAGCTTAATTTTATATTTTCGTTGTTAGTTTATGAGAAAGGTAAATGAAAAAGGCACGCTACTGATGACGAAATACTATACTACTACTATTGACTTACGACCGTATTATTTACACGGTGTAATACTGTACTAGTAGTTAGACGAATTAAAAATAATTACCGATTTGCTGTGAACAAGAAATATCATTTCCAATAAATATAATACACCTGTAAAAAGGTTACGGACTTCCATGGTAAATAATTTTAAAACTTTCCCAGTTGGAAAAGTTTAAATTCAATATTTTGACAGTGTTTAATTGAATTGGAGAGTAAACTTTTACAGAATGTTGTTAGCTGCAAAGAAATTGGACACTTAGCACATAAATAAAGCACTTGCGTAAACATTTTGCTAACTACACCTGCAATGATATTGCTTCCGTCACAACAACAATACCCCTAACAATTTGATCGTATCAAAAAATGTCTACATTTACATACTAAAATTATACCTTTAATGTAGCATGCTGCCACATTTACGACCTATGGCATGTATACCAATTTATTGTCTGTAGTAGATATCGATCTAAATAGTTGACAGCACAACTCACATTATTATGCACCTGCGTTGTTCCTGTCCATTGTTTAAAAACATATAATTTTCCGGAATTACTATACATTTAATTAAATATCTCTATAAGTGGATTCATCCTGAAATATGAGTACAAAAAAGCACTTAATCCACAACAATATTAAAGGTAGTTTTAAATATTACACAGTAACGTTAAAATAATGTAAACATGTACTATGTACGTATCATGACTGGCATGACACGTAGAAAAACTATTAGTATGACGACGTAATGTTTGATTCAGTGGCTTTTAGGCTGTTGATGTTCTGCATTACTATCTGTATATTCAATGTCCAATATCTTCCGGGTATGCCTATACACTGTATACACTGCGACTGGGAATTTAAAAAAGATAGAAATTGGGAACGATACATTCCCAGTGACCACTGACGAAATGTATGTTCCTGCATGGTTTTTTCTAATCCCATTTTTCACTTTTCAATGAAAGTTGCTATTTTTAATTCATATTTTCGTCCCTAGAAATGGTTTTTTTGTGATTATTACATGAACTGCAGATCATTAGTATAAATTGCTAAGTAGTTGATAATTACAAAAGACAAGTCTCGATTATTATTTTTTGACGGCACGAGAACATTTTTTTATTCATTCGGGATCAATTAAATAGTTGATCATTGCTTGGAGCCCAAAGACCAAGCTTGATTATGCTAATTGCTAAGTAATAAAAAGGAGTTTCTTAGTTGCTTAATTCAAAAATATTATTGAATGAACTATATAACTATTGAAAATAGTATGACCAGTAATTTAATCGTCTAATTTAAGTTGTCCTTTTTATTTGTAATAGAAATTTCAAGAATATAGCTTAATTTTAATGTACCTAGAAATATATTGATTTAAATACTTATTGAGAAATTGGTTTTTCTTGTGCAATATGTGAAAATCGTCAAGATGAATTAATTAAGAACTATTCACCTAGTTCAGCCTAGAAGATTCGGTCCATATAATTTCCCGTTCTGTAACAGTGAAAATATTAATTTAGATTTATCGTCCATGGCTTCGAAATTAATATCGAAATATATCTCAGCGATTACGATAGTTTAGTATATATTAGTAGCAGGTTGAATTTGATTTTTAAAAGAGTGCCATAAGATGTTGATGTTGAATAACTGAAATGACTCCATAGGATGTTGTTTATTTGTTTCTATATTTATAGGAATACCTTATAACAAAAACGCTATCGAGAAATTATTTTTAATTTTGTTCACAATCCAAGCAAAGGCACTACGCTGGCCAAATCCATGGGCCCTGCAATGGGGTTAGATACCAATTGGCTGATTGTCTGCATTAAGTTGCTTATTTTTGACACTGCATCGTTACCCTGTATATTTGAATCAGTATTTTCCTTCTGTAATCTCTTCATTTTGTCTTCGGCATTGGACTGATTTTCGTCGATAATCTTTTTAAGATGTTCATACTTCGTATCCAATATATGACAAAAATAAGCTAAACTGGATCAGGATTTAAGGTTGTTGTTGTAATTATATCCACTAAAAATCAATTTCTGAAATTGTAAAACTGTTTAAAATTCCGTCCTTAGCATGAAAATATTTTATTTGAATGTATTGTTTAGCTTATTGGTATCTGGTCATTTAGCAAATGCTAAAACATCGGTGAGTCTCTTTACATTTACGATAAAAGTACATGGAATTCATAAAATACTTACTTTCAAACTAATTCTAATCAATGTAGCTTTAAATATTTGTCTATAATTATTTGATATTAAAACTGAAATAAATTATTAACAGAATTTTGCACGGGAGGAAGATTTATTTTTCTCTGAAGATCTTGATTTAAACATTGATAACCAGTTCAGAGAAGAAGATATTTCAAAAGATACAGTGAAGAACTTTTTACCGAAACAAAAACGACCGTCGTATACTGTGGAAAGTTCTCCGACATTAGCGTATTACATTTCAACGAATTCAAAAGTGCCCAGTGAGTATGTGAGAGCTGAAATCGAGCACACTGCAATCAATAATTTGAGACTGCGTCAATTGTTCATAAACAGCAAAGAAAAATTTGAGATACTATTTAAAGCCATAAAGAAAGTTGAAGACGAATTGAACGCCACGAATAGTATGATCGTTCCATAAGTGCTAGAGATGTCAAATCAATTGCAATCAACTTGTCTTTACCTCAGAATGAAAGCCTATTGGTCCATTTTTCCACTACCCCTCTTTGGGGAACC
>JABASH010006308.1:0-10802 GCA_019776445.1 Tomocerus maximus
ACAGTTAACAAAACCAGAACAGTAATGACAGTAAACACTAAACAGCTAGATGCAGAAGTATATAGACATTACATAGAACAGAAGCCGAGAGTACTACAGTACAGTGAGTATGAGTACTACCGTACAGTGTAGGTACACGTAGGTGGTATAATATAAAGAATAATAATTATGCAATGAAAAACAGGAAAATAATAATACTCAATAGACTCAATACTTAAAAGAAGAGCAACTAATAAAAATCCTTCATATGTAAATATACGTACACATGCCGCACAATCTGACATCACAGGCTTGGATCTCTGACACTGAAGGCCATAGCCACGTAAGTTAATTTTTTGTACAAAATGAAACAAAATACCTTACATATGTGGTGGGCTCACTAGCTCTCCGGCAAAGCACCCATTAAGCCTAGACTCATTACCTAATGTCAAATTTAAATCAAAGGTAAAGTGTGCAAACCTTGGCGAAAGTATTACATAGTATTTGGTAATCAAACATGCCACACTTTGGCCTAGTCATTTTCACAATACGACATACGACTAAGCCGCGCAGAGAGAAACTAGGCAATTACTTATTTGGCCGGATGGATCAATGAACCTACTACATATATAGAAAAACGTGATTAAATTTATTTTTACCAATGACAAACATACCAGTTTAGTAGTTAACTAGTTTTGATCCCATACAAGGAGTTTAGTTTTGGCTTGTCTCACTCACTCTCACATGAGTGACTTCGACCGATTCCAATAATTCTCAATTCATATGAAGAAAGATTGAGTCGAGTCGGCTCTTAAAAAGCTTGAATAAAAAGTATTCTTTTCTTTTAATGGCCAGTCTTTATCAATTTACGTTTCTTTAGGCTGTTGTGAATTGAGATAGTTAGTTGTGAGATTGCCGTCTGGTCTGACTGATCTGCTTTTTTGTTCTCGCTTGTATTTCTATTTTCAGCTGTAAAAAGTGAGATAAATTACGAATTCGTATAATTAACTTTGTATACTATACTACTGGCTCAATTGGTATTTATTTACATCTATAATAGGACTTAAAGAAATGGACATTAAATTTGACGGAAAGAGAATACTGATCACAGGAGCTGGCAGAGGTAACATTTACCAAACCATATTTTATTTACAAATCACCATTTCTTACATTGAATGTTTTTCTGAATTTACGTTGACTGTTTGTAGGATTTAATATTTAGCTTTTATATTTTTAGTATTTAATATAACTTACAGGACAGGATTGAAGACACTGATTAATGTTAATAACAACTCAATATAGTCCCTCCCCTCTCTCAAACGTCTTCGTAGTAAAAATTGTTTTCCGGGATTGGGCTTCGTGACTAATAATGTGACTTGACACTGTAGAAAAAAATATGAATTAGTAGTGAATTGCCTCTTAGATGTTTTCAATTTTCAATATTCTGATTACAACTACATTACATGTATCTAAGTATTCCTGGAGAATTTGATCATTTATTGATTAGTTAGTCATTATAATTATCGTTAGTTTATTATAGTACACTAGATATTGATGACTAATAATAATATTATGATAGTGTAACACAATGACAACAATGACAACTTAGAACTTACCACGTAAACTATTTGTCATCCAAGTCCCCGGGACCCCTCGCACTTGAGTATTTTGAACTCACTAAGACAGACAGAGTGATAAAATTTTATGTTCCAGTCCAAATGGTTCAAAAGAATGACAATTGAAGGAAAGTGTTGAATAATAGAAATTTTTCGTCAACATCTGTGAGACCGTGTGCTGAGAGAGTGTTGTTTTGTATTTTTATGTAACTTGTTTGCAAACGAAGTTTGTATTTTGTAATGTTATTCTATCTATAACATAGGAATTGGCCGGGAGATTTGCAAAACTCTAGCCACGCGCAGCACGGCGAAAGTTTTAGCCATAGCTCAAACGGAGGAAAATTTATCAAGCCTGAAGAAAGAAATCCCTGAAATTGAAACTTTTGTTTGTGACCTCAGCAATTGGGATGAAACACGAAAAGTCATTAAGTCTCTTCTGCCAATTGATGCTCTAGTTAATAATGCTGCTTTTGCCGGATTGGAGCCATTTTTGGAAGCTACAGAAGCCTCTATCGACAAGTAAAAAAAATGTCGAAAGCACATGCATATAATATGCACTATGCATAAAATAACTTTTGTAAATTACGTATTCTCAGTAAATGAACTCTTAAATCTAAGTTTTATTCTGTTTTTGCTAATACATGCATTAGAAGTACCTTTATGGGTGGATTTCTGCAATTAAATGATTTTAATAAGTATAGGTATTTAACATTTATTTTTCCATGCAGAACTTTTAATGTCAATGTAAAAGCTGTAGTCAATGTGGCCCAAATAGTGGCTCAGGATATGAAAGATCGTAAAGTAAGCGGTGCTATCGTCAACATGTCTTCTCAGGTACTTTAATTATTTACCAATCCACGTTTATATCCGATATTTCTAAACATTTCATGCTACATAACGATATTATTTTTACGGTGTGCTTTGATTTATACTGTGGCTCAGACAGGCTCAGACTATATCATATAGATAGATTCTACATATTTTTCTGCTGTTGTGATGGCTAATTTAAATCATGAACTATAGTATGTTATAGATCTCTATTATGATTTTCTTTAATTTATTCAGGCATCTCAGGCAGCGTTAACCGACCATTTGGCTTATTGTGGCTCTAAGGGTGCCGTGGACATTATGACGAAAGTAATGGCTTTGGAAATGGGTCCTTATAATATTAGAGTCAACTGCGTCAATCCTACTGTGGTAAATGCTATCTAGAATTACGTTGAAGAGATATATCACAGAACACGAAATTTAACGGAGTACCTTTTGACAATTATTAAGGTTATGACTGACATGGGAAAAATAGGATGGGCGGATCCAGCTAAAGCTGGACCTATGTTGGCAAAAATTCCTCTTGGAAGGTTTGCAGGTAATTAATTGCAACAATGTAATTTATTTTTAACAAATGGAAATTCTGACTCGGGTGAGGATGTTGTATGATTTTATGATTTCCTCTAAAATATAATGCTATAGAAGTGGAAGAAGTTGTGAATGCAGTTTTGTTTCTATTGAGTGATCATGCCTCAATGATAAATGGCGTGACTTTACCAGTGGACGGTATGTGAATGAATTTACTTAAACCATATATTGGGACAATATAACACTTTTATTAATGCTTACACTTTACACTATACCATTTTAGGTGGATTTTTGGGGACTTAATATTTTCCATGAAAAAGATGTGCAATCTTGATGAAGTAAAAGTAAACTGTTGGATTCAATTTCAAGTTAAACTAGAAGGAATATGAGGATTAAGTATTCCTTACATGTACATACTAATACGGATGCCATAATAATAAAAATACATATGTTCATCAATCCGCTGTAATTAATGTTAACTCATGTGTTAAATGATTATACTAACTATAACTACATACTTTGAGCAATTTCTTTGTAGTTTCCTAATTCCCCTCCCCTATAATATTCCTATATCAATTCATTTGCAAGCCTGTCTGAATCTGCACACACAAAATATTGTAAGAATTGTACAATTCGGTACAATGTACAATACAAAAGAGTCGGACATGTATATATGTATTACTCATTCATGATAAACGCATAGTAGTACGTAGTACGGTAGTATTAGTACATCAGTCACATGGACTGCACTACTACTACATGGAAACTCGGTTACTTTTGATTATCGGCTCGAGATTTCCTGGCATTCCCCTTCTCGTTCTTCATCTATTTCATGGCAGGGGTTTGTTTTATCGATTATCTAACAAGCGGCAACGGGTATCCTGCTGTTTCGTTGCTTTCCCTAGGAAAGAAACATTGCAATATCACACCTAACAATTGTCATTTGACTAGGTATTACATATTTAGCCCATCGTGTGTCGACTATGTGACATTATTTAACCTTAGCATTTAAAATAATACTGTGTACCCAGCAGAAAGAAAAATTATTTACAATAGGTCAATGTTTTGGATATTGACTACGTAAATATGAGTTACATGCCGGACAAATTCGACTTGCTCAACTTATCCGGGTAATTTTTGTTTACGATATTTAAGGAAATGAAAACTCGATAGAATCTTTGTAAGACTAGTGCTTAATAATTTTTCAATTCATGCCCATTATTCGCTTTAAAGTAAAGTTTCGGTAAACATTTTAATGGTTTACTTGGGATTGACATATTTAGGGAGGGAGAAATTGTCAGCAGGACATTTAAGGTGTTTCGTTTCGACTTACATCCCAACCAAAAGAGTTTGATTGTCAGAGGAGAAATTACTGTAACAATCACTACTGCATTATGTTGCGAAATAGTAGCGGAAGAAACAAGGGTGAGTAAAGCATTTATTGGATATGTTATGTATAACTTATAGTATGTAGGTATCGTGATTATATAGAGGGTATACAATCTCAGTGTAAATAAATCGTCTCATAAACATACATCTGGAATCTTAATTTTTTAGGACTTTAAAAAAATCATACGATTGGATGGTTTAAGTCTTGAATCTGAAAACGAAAGCATACTGGCTGATATTTTCGAATCGTGTCCATTTCTAAACCAGGATCTATCAGCACACATCATTACTGCAATAAATATTTTAAAAAGCAGGGAGACATCAAATGAAAAAACACTGTCTCAAGACACTGCAGGAAAATTGGAAAAGCAGTCTGCTTCTGTAGCGGATTTTGATTATTTTGAAGATGCCATGGCCCATTGTACTGAAACTGACCTAGAGTCGGTGGACATGAGTCGAATAGATAAATATGTGGAGCTTTTATATGAAGAGCTCTCTGATAAGACTACAGGCTCAAGCTGTATTTACCGACTTACGAAAATTCCAGAAAATTTGGTTGCTGTATCGAATCACGGTAAGTTATTAAATGTATATAGGGATTCTGTCCTTCGAGTCTTCGGAGTGTTCGGAGTTCTTTGTATTACTTTTCACAATACTGTTTTCTATTTTAGAGACAGCTCTAAATGCGCTTTTTCGTACTTTGAGAGAAGATTTCAGAAAGTCGATGGACTTAACTACAAATATTTTACATGTGTGTCTGAATTATGCCCAATTCAAAGATTTTCACAAATTACTGATTACAAACAAAATATGCTCACTTACATTTGACATAATTGAGTTTGAACTAAGTCGCTATGAACGCTGGAAAAAAGAAGTGTACCGTCGTAAAGGATTAAGTTTGGATGGAGCGATTAAGGATAGATCAAAACATGATTACGATAAAATGCGGATGAAATTTAATGCCTTAACAAGGAAACAAGACAACCTTCTTAAAGGTTATTATTTCACAAATATTTTCTGATACATCTTGTGCTGCAGAAATCTAAAACTTACCTTCTGTTTTTATAGTGGCTTTCAATGTCATTTTACATCTGGGAGAAAATGCAATTCTTCACCATGAAATACATCGTAGAGGGATTTTAGAACTTTTAGTTCAAAGTCTCGAGAGGAAAAATCTAGATTTACTCCATGTTGTTGTTCTCCATTTAAAGAATATATCCATATACATAGAATGCCGGACCTTGATTTGGGAGATGCATGTTTTGGAAAAAATTCATGAGCTCCTATCAGCAAACATTCCAAATGAATTGATTTATATATGTCTACGTTTACTTTTCAACCTAACATTTGATCATAAAATGCGTTATAAGATGATCAAACTTGGACTATTGTCACGAATTTCAGCACTTTACGGTAACTAACATAATGCTAACTATTTAGAAATATTTAATGATAAATATTTATAAATGCATGTATTACATATCGCAGATGAACCTGCTTTTGAAGTTATTGCAAGAAAAATTTTGTATAACATGTCCATGGAAAGACGAATTCGTTCAAAGATTCCTACCTCCACGGCCGTTACCACCGTAAGAGCTAACACTTTCAATAATATTATATGCACAGTTTTCACATGCATAGAGGCACAGTAGTTCTGCTGTGTATTCTAATCTATTTTCTAATCTAATATTTATTCTAATGTATTTTCTAACATCTTCCAACCTTCTACACACACTACATAACATAACATACAGAAATATGTAGATTGGTAATATTTCTTTTCTTTGTTGTATTTGATTTAAAATCAGTTACACCGTATCAACATTTGCACCAACATGCCAGAGGCGGTTGAATTGGCAGCATTAGCAATAAATTTGGCTGGAACGAAGAAGTGTTGTGCAGCACTATGCGAAAATGATGGTGTGGTTCAATTGTTTCAAAAATCATACGAAAATGAAAATGAGTTAGTTATGAAAATCTTAAGAAATTTATCCGAACAAAATTCTTCACATACATTCTTTCAAGATTTTACCGGAGATTTAGCAAATGCAATCGTAAATGCTAATTCAGATGAATTTATCATTGAATGTGTGGGAACACTGGCAAATCTTGATCTCCCAAATTTAGATTTTTGTCGACTCATAAAGGAATTCCGATTAATTGCTTGGATGCGGGATATTGCCACTAAATCCAACAACATGCAGTATCTTGCTGGTAATGAAACATTTAATGAAGCAGAAATGCCTTGCCGACTTTGTTTTCAATCCTTTCTGGTACTTTTACATATCGAAGCTAATTTCTGATCACCTCTCTGTTGGATGATTTTAGGTGAAGACAATATTAAACATCGTCGTATTCTATTGGAAATAATCGTGCTGATTGGGACATATGCTGGAGATGCAGACTGTGCTGCATTATTTGTACGAGAAGGTATTGTCGATATTCTGCTGAATTTATTTCTCAAATGGGGCAACGACACCGAATTGAGTCTACAAATTTTGTACGTTTTCTACAAATTGAGCAAACATAAGCAATCTCGAAGCTACATTTTGGAAAAAACAAAAATTCCTGAAATGATGATGGAACTCATACATGAGGGTCAAAAGCGAGTTAGAGAACTTTGCGAAGGAACATTAGATCAACTAGGGGTACTTAGATTATCTAAAACAGTATTTTAAACAGAAAATTTTAAATCAGGGCGATTTAACTAATACTTTCACATTTTCAATTAAGGAACACAATGACGCATGGAAAATGAAATCAAAGAAACATCGTTTTCTGTCTCACAATGAAGCTTGGATTGAAATCATAGATAGAATTAAAGAGAACCCAGGAGAGGAGAGCGTGATGACGATGAGTGTGGACAAGCCTCTTGAACTGGCAAGAAGAGGCTTCTCAGACTCTCAATCAGAAGCTTCTTATTCACTTTCTGAAGATATGGGTTCAGAGTCGGACAGCGAGGTGTCTCATAGAGATGAAGAAGATAATAAATCAACTAGTACCGAGAGCGAAGCCAAATGTATATTTGACCATTTTCAACATCAGTATGAGCAAGAAATGGAGGCCAAGGAACGATGGGAGTACGGCATCAGTGACGAGGACGATGATTTTATCAATTCTAGCTGAATTCGTTAAGATTTACTATCTAGTTTGCACTAGGAACATCTTTTTTTAATTTAAAGTTTAGCAATGCAAGGCTCGAATTTATATTCCGGCATTTATCTGTTTGAGCACGAACTAAAATAATACGACTGCCTACTGAATACCTATGCTACTTACTCTGGGAAAGAACTGACTTTGGTAGACGCAATGACGCAACATCAGAAACTTTAGTTCGCTTCAAGTTAGAGTGATAAAGACATTATGCAAACAGTGAGAAAATCGACTGATTAGGAATCATGCCGTTAAAGGCTGACATTTCGGCACTTCGGTTAAGGTTAAATGTTGCTTCACTGCAGACCTAATGACCCGATCATTACTACTACTGTAGCAAAAAAGCAAGAGTAAAGTTCATTTTTTGTCCTGTCTCATAGAAAATCTCCTTATTGACTTGACACAAATATTACACAAGTCTTATAATTATAGTCATAGTATAAGAACACACTCAAACGCATAAATATTCCATCCATAAAACCAAGAAAAAAAAACGCCCATTTGACTGGCACAATTAGTTGCAATTATAGTGCCTTCAATTGCCTTTACTAATTTACTAATAAACCTTTTACTGTCTCTCGCTATATTATTATCGGTCTTTAGTGTGAATTTCCGTAATAATTATTGTAATTATATATATAAGTTTCCAAAAATCGTCACATAAGACATTGACATGGATGGATATATTTAGTTGTATTGTGGTAAATTAGTGTAGATAAAAATGAAAGTAAGAAAACTTTGTTAGTGACATAATTATCAGCGAACTATAGTTCTAACATTTTTGTGCCTACTGAAAACATGCCATTGCATTGACACACTTATTGGAATTGTAATTATGATTGCGTATACAAGGTGCAATAAAAATAGATAAGTATAATTTGTACAATTGGAATAAGTAGTATGTATTATTATAGATTTGCTCGTTATTGCATCCTTTTGTGTACAGTGTACACTCCTATGCATCTGCCATTGTTTGGGCGTTACGTTGCGATTTGGGAATAAATTCATTTTAATACAATATACCAAATACAGATAATCCTTTGTTCTTTATGTTTCCTCTGAAGTTCACTGGAGGTAGATATTTCGTTTCAATAAATAGGTATTTATAACTGTACTGGAACTTGGAATATGATTTATGTGTTTCAGAATTACTTACGGACTACCAGGTCTATTCTGTAAAAGTATTCAACTCAAAAGTCTGCATAATAAAAAGGTGTAGTAAATAAAACTGATATTATGTCCGTAAGCAAAATAACTAAAAGCTAAGCAATGAATTGCTCATGAATAAATAAGTCACAATTGTGATGTGATTCAGGTATGCTTAGATTGTTCTGTAGACGTAATCGATATAATATAGGTATGCGTATTTTAGGTATTATAACCTATTACTTACCTCTTTATTTGTGTTTTACTCGTGGAGTATGCATCTGCAGGGCTCTAGATCTTTCCAACGAAGTACAATACACATTTTGGCGAAAATACTTTTCCACGAATGTACAAGTACTTTATCACATCTGTAGTAATGAAGGTGCTTTACAACGAAACACTTTTCAATAAGTTTTCTATTACAGATATTATATCCATTCCCCCCAAATATTCTCACCTCTTGACTTCGAAAGTTATAATTTCAATTTCGGATAGTAGAAATATTGATTACATTATTAGTATTAGGATGAAATATCCCGCCTATAGATGTTTACACTGAACAGAGAAGCTGAAACTTTGCTGTTAAACGTCAAAATATACAGGTGTTAACTGTTACAATCCAAAAGAAATTGAAAGAAACTGAAAGAAAGAATTTGGAAAAAATAGGTCTCAATGTTTATTTTATCCACTTTATCGAAACCCCACTTACTGAGCTGCTAGGAATAAATATCAATTTCGTGGAAACTGTTTTCGTTGTAAAGTACCTTCTTTGAAATGTTTTTCGTTGATGATGTTATTCGTAGTAATGTACTCGTTGAAAAGACCGGATACGATCTACAGGGAATTAGAGACAGTTGAAGTTACGAGTTGACATGCATGGGTGTAAATCTGCAATCACAAATATTTGCATTAGTGTTCTTTGATCAGCGATTCAATTTGACTGAACTGCCGAGTTGGAATTCAATTCTTTGGGAGGAGAATAAGAAAAATTCGCAGAGTACATATTGAAAGTTTCTTCTTATGGCTTTTTTGATGCCCGTAAGAACACGACGGTGTTGGATGGACAGGAAAGATCTTATCGAAAGATTCACGAATAAATTAATTGGGAAATCAATTAAATCTTTTGCTGAGGCAAAGGTTGAAAGTGGCATCGATTTCATTTCCATATCGATACTGTAGTAAGTATAGTATTCTCGTATGCGTCAAAATCAAAATGGACACCCTTTATTTTCAATTCCAGTTAATAATGGACACTAATATTCTACTTTATCTACCCGGTCGACGATGAGATGAACACAAACTACTTGGCAGGTATATGTGGCAATAAACCCTTAGAATTATAAAACAGGTATACTACTTTTATACGTGTTTATTATTGGTGCTACAACAATTGTAGACTCATGTCACATCCTCATCTGCATATTATGCAAGTTTTTTTCTACATTCCTCTACAGACATTTGTATCTATTTGTACAACCAGAATTTGCATTGATTTACTCCGCGTTTTCTTTGAAAGATTTAAGTGAGGAATTGAGTAAACTCTTGAGCCAGCACCAGTAATTTAAGGTACATAATAGTCACACATGAGAGACGTATTCTAAACATTAGTCATTGTTCATTGTACATATTTCAACAAACGTGCACGCGTTATTGTATCACAAAATACACCAATTAGAATTGACCTTCAGGGGAATAGAACATAATATATTTTAGCATTGCTTAAATATCATCTGAAATCTGAAATGTAAATACTGATATTTACGTCAAAAAATCACATGGAATGAATTTTCATATCTGAGTCATATAAATACAAAGCTTCTGTTATTTCTACTTATAATATAATGTTTCCTTTTACTCGTGTTTATCTAAATAATATGTACCATCTTTACTACTTCACTTTAGGCATTTCCTTTCTATATCGTTGACCAAAACTACCCGGTTAGTATGGGTACCTAAATACCTTTTACTTTCTAGGAATTGGAAAAGAAACATAATATTAAATCACGAAACCTGGGAATTTTGCATTATATACAATACAACTAGAAAGTTACCCGTCCTACGGACGGGGCAGTAACAGAATTGTTGAATCAATAAAAATCAGCAAAACAATAAAGAAAGAATAATCAGAGTGGTACCCAACATTTAGTATTGATATATTTTATT
>JABASH010006309.1:0-10798 GCA_019776445.1 Tomocerus maximus
TTGGGTCGTGTTTTAGAATATCCTAACTAAAGAATTTGTTTTGAGAATAGCCCAAATCCTAAAATCAGTCCTAGTGTTAGGATAGGAACGAAATTTGTTTTGAGAATGACCCCCCTGGTTCCCACTTAGAAATGAGAAAGTAGATTTTAGGTACTCGGACGTAGATTTGCGATTATTTGTGGAATAATCTTTGCAAGCTACGATTATTTTACGGACGATTATAATCCCCTTTGGACGGAGGATAATAAGAACAACGCTTTAGATTTAGATTTATGTCACAAATTGAAAAACTGTATTCATATTAATAAATGTAAATCTATGTAAATGTGATGATTGAATAAAAAAAACAATGATTAACTAGGTCGCACTGAGCGACTCTTGCAAAAAATTCTTTCATCTAGATGTATCATGTACCTATCCGTAGTACCTCATTTGCTTAAGTTGCTTAAGGCTGTGCCTTGCCAGGATAGGGAAGCTTGAATGGGAAATTATAACAGAATCTGTTTGTATTTATTCTGCTTTCTGCTCATTCCTGTCAAAAAATTTCAGGTTCTACGATAGCTACCTAAACACGAATATCTCATAAAAAAGCCAATACAAAGATATTTGTAATGGCTGTCTGTACTACGGCTGACACGGAGCAGATATCGATAAATCCATGGCTGCCATAGATGTGTTCTGCTGCTGAGTAATTTACTCAACCCCATTAAAAGTGGTCCTGCAGAGTTATGCGGTCTTCCAAACCACAGCAAATTTGCCCCTTTATCACCAGCAAACTCTTGGCAGCATGTTTTCTGCCGACGCCGACTGCTTACTGCAGTAAGAGCACTGCTCTATTAAAACCACAGCAAATTGGCCACAATTTCACCAATTATGGCATTGCAGAAAGTTTTCTGCAGTGAGGAACCTGCATTCAAAAAGGAACGATGCAAAAACTTATCTTTGTTCTAATTTCATTGTTGCTTTGCCTCCCTGCAATAACTCATCTGCACCCTTTTTGTATACCTATGTATATATACCTATGCTGGGATTCGAACTTATATGACCTTTATCTGCATTATTTATGCTTACCCTATGACAGCCAGATTACATCATCGCCACTGCACCATTTCGTCTTACCCATCTTACCAGTAGATAAATAGACTACAAATCCACTCATGCAATAATGTATACACTTGCATACACTATTAGCTTATTTTCAAAAATATTTTTTTTATTTCCCTTCGTTACAGTATTTTATTGGTCTTTATCCTATGACATTTATTACGCGCTATAAGAAAGGCGCATGGATGCAATAAAATGTATATTTTAATGAAACATCTCTTTACATATTAAGGTACATCTGTAGAAGGGGTCGAAGTTTACTCAAAACCAGGAGTAGGTTTTGGATGTTTGACCCCTTGACAGCCTAGCTATGGGAAGAATTGGAAAGAAACCATAATCACAGAATTACAGGAAAGACACTCCAAAAAACAATTCGCCCTATTGAAATAATTCGCCGTGCCAAAATACAGGTATAAAAAGTACCTGTCAAGTGAGTGCTTCAGACGAAGAAGACATGCACATTGACGTCACAGAACTTAAGGACTTATCCTTCTCCTCCGATGACAAAAATTAAATTCATTCACTTTTATTTTTTATTTTCACTATAATTCAAATGCAAAAAAAGCAATAGCCAAAAAAAGACAATTGAGATAATAATTCACCCTGGATTCACGCCGGACGGCGAATTATATGAATACTTTATGCCTAATATTACCCTCCCCCCCCCCAAACAATAATTCTCCGGCGAATAGTAGTAAAAATTGAATTAACATCAATAAATCAGTAAGAGATTTCAAGGAAATTGCTGATTACGAGATATTATGATAATCAATGGTATACTGTTATAGGTAATGTTTTTAAAAATAATTATTGCATCCTTCTGGAGCATTAATATAACTCACAAACTCTGGACATTTAATAATCATTTCACCCATCCTAAAAAGCCTTTGATATAACTAATAGTAATAGCGTAGGAAAGATTCAAAGATCAAAGGCAACATGCATGAGAAAAATGAAGTTTATTTACGCCCCATTTTAGTTTTCACAATTTTTGCCATTTCAGTCCCAGGTTGCAGATAATTAACCGTTTAACAATTTTAACCATTTTAACCGTTGGGTCATCAAAATCGTTGGAATTATCCTTGTAGACTCCAGGACGGTAAAATAGTAGGTATGTTACAGGAAATTTGAACTCTTAGGACATATGCATCTGTCTTAGGCTTTTTGTATTTTCAAAGGTCACAATTGCCCATTTTATTGAACATGGTTTCATTTAAAACGACCACATAATAACCAAAGGGAATTTAACAAGTACCGAAATATTTTAAATGAAGCCATGTTCAATAAAATTGACAATTATGACCTTTGAAAATACAAATAGCCTAGGACGGATGCATACGTCCTAAGAGTTCAAATATGCTGTAACAAATATAGAAACGGGTGGGTCCAATGAATAACGAAGTCCCATATTTTCCTCTCTCAATTATGAGCCAACCAAATTTAGGACACTTTTTGGTGCCTTTTTTGATAAACCTCATGTTATGAGGATGCTTTTCGATTATTTAAACTATTTTTTACGAAATGTCTTCGTGTTGAAATCGATTTTTGAAAAAATCAATTTCATTGTCATTCTCTTCTGCCCTTTACCTCAAAGGAAGTGGGAAGTTCTATTGTTCTCGAATTTATGGGGAGGGCCCTGCCCCTCCCCATACAACCCCCCATAAATACATGCCTGACTAGCATTTGAAATTGATAAATTACATTTGAAAACGGTTATTGGCATTTTTTTGTAGAAATAACGGATTAGGGCAGATATGCCCTACCTGACCCTACAAGCTCTAATACTACCTGATCTGAATAGGGTTAACAGATCAATTTCACCCGTGCAATGTAGACTATGCCCTTAACAGATCAATTTCACACGTATAATGTGGACTATACCCTTAACAGATCAACTTCACCCGTGTAATGTAGACTATACCCTTAACAGATTAAGGGTATATAACAGGTTAAGATAAGCCGTGGACTATACTAAAACGGACACCAACATTCAGTTGTTCGTTATGTCACGATCATGTTATGTATGAGATTCTGTGGCAAGTGGGAAAGGGACGCATGGTTTTGTCTGTGTGCTATGCTTTTATTCAGTAGCACGAAGCATGCATTGCAGACAAAGCCGTGCACCGGCAGACAAAGTTGAAGGAGTTGCTGTTACTCCCGCTAGAACTCGGTGAGGGCTCTTCCGAAAAAACTCGAGATAACACACACACGAAAAGCACTTGCATTTTATAATACTGATTCTAACGCCCTGGTAGACTCCAAGGTGTAGGGTTGTTGTGCCTAATCCTCTTACCGGTATCTATAGGTAAAGTTATGTTGATTAATATTAGGTTAGGTTTTAAAATATATAGTCGGTGACGCCCCTTTTAGGCATAATAACACCTTTTAGGCATAATAACCCAAGTCCGACTCCAAACTCCAAAGTGAGTTGTCATTGCACGCGGTTATTTTGAATGGACCCTAAAGGATGCTTTTAACCAATTTGTTTGTTTTGGGGATTTCTTCGTGTCGTATCGTATTAAACTGTTAACTGTTGAAGTTCAAAAGTTAATCACCCGCATTGGTGGCAGTAGCTAATGCAACTGATAAATTATTATTTCATTTTAATGAAGCAATAAGATTCGTTAAGTCGTAATCTAATCACCATCGTCAGTCTTCAGGTTTGCCAAAATATATTAGTCGACAGAAATTCCCAGCCTTTGATTGACATCTTAACATTGACTAAAGTGTAGTCATCAATCGTTTATTTTAATAGCAACTGCAATCATCAATTTCAATAAACGACTCGATTCATTATTGATTATTATATAAGGCTCGTACTGCTGTTAAGAATTTCGAAATGTTTAGACACCAAGATTTGATTTTTTTCGAAAGATGATAACCCAGACTGGAATTTATTGTTTTGTATATTGAAAACGCGCTTGCGCGAGTTAATCCATGGCATAGAACATTCTTGCGTACAGTACAACAAAATATATATTATAGTAATAATTATATTAACTTCCGTGGTAAGACGTACCTCTGACCTCATTGGACATTGCAGTTCGTAACTTTTTGTTCTAAGTTTTTGATGAAGTCAAAGGTGCATTGAAAACGTCAAATTGTTTTATTGTGCATTACTTTTTCCATTTAATCCATTTAAGGTTATTTTCCCCTATGTCCTAATTAATTCATAATAAGGTAGCCCATCATACTAGGATCTCAGAGATTTGTCGGTTTTGTTTGCAGTTTGGTATCTCAATTTTATATTTTCTGTATTTTAGAATCGGATGTGAACTGTGAAGCTGAACTAAAACTCTTAAATGAAGTCTGCTGACGAAATGGCCGAGAGAGATCTTGTCTCCTACGCAAGTTCCAGTTCCACTGATGGAGGATATGAAAGCAGTGAGAAGACTTCCTGTATCCCCAAAAAGTTTCTGAATCCTCTGGGTTTCATCGATTATGGCCATTACGGAGAATTGCCGTGGACTACTGAAGATGTATTGGAAGAGGAAATTGTATTTCCACCCGACTACACTCTCATTACGGATTTGCTAGCAATCGACTGCGAGATGGTTGGGGTCGGGGACTACAAAATCAGTGCACTCGGTCGAGTTTCTATTGTCAATGAATATGGCTACTGTGTCTACGACACCTTTGTCAATCCACGGGAAGAAGTGACAGATTACCGGACCGAATTCAGTGGAATTAGAGCAGATGACTTATTCAATGGTTGGTTTACATTACAATTTTGAATTACTTACTTAAATCCCTTCAAAACCTTATTTTCGTACTTTAAATTAACGGAATTTTCCTAGGTTTCATTAAACTCAAAATTACTTCACTTTTAAAGATTAATCTAAAACGCATTTTCAAGCTGAATATTCGCAAAGAAACTTTTGCTTTTTAAAAACATTGTCCTTTAATTCGATCGAAACCTATCAAAAATCAAAACCCATTACCTATTATCAAGTTCAGCTTTATTCAAGGGACGAGCATTGAACATAGTCTCATCAACTACACAAATTGAAATCGGTATACACGTAGCCAATCATGACTACTACCGCCTTTTACTACTAAGAGTCATAAAATACAATAAATATACAAAATACACTTAAATATTAGATTTAATAATGCACAAAATCGTTATATAAGTTACTGAAATTCTTTCCATGCAGCTCCAGACGTTGAAATCGTGTTGGTAAAGGTTTCAGCGATAGTCCATGGAAAATTTCTCCTTGGTCATTCAATTCACAATGATCTGGAGGTTTTAAAACTCGACAATCATCCAAGAAATCTCATCAGAGACACAGCTACGTAAGTAAATAAATACCATTTTCATTGTATTAGCGTCTAATTTTTGGAAGAAAACGGTGAAAAGAGTATTTACATTTAATAAAAACAAAAAAACTCATAGATATTTCAAAAACGAGCTGCGGATGAAAGGATTTCCGTCTCTAAAGAATTTGACACTTAAGTATTTAGGCCTTGAAATACAAACTGGAGAGCACAGTTCGGTATGTTCAATTATTTTTAATTTTCAATCGAGTAAAAGTTGAAAGGTTAAAACTGAAAGATGATTGTATGCAATGTAAGTTGATTGAATGCTGATTCTTGTAGATTCAAGATGCACAGGCGACGTTAAAGCTCTATCTCTTGAATCGAGACTCTTGGGAAAAGGATTTTGCTAAACGGTGTGGAAAACACTATATTTTTTTCTTTAAATTTTCTTACAGTATTATAAATGTTAAATGTTAATAAATATCAAGCGAAATCGAATTTTTGTTTTCGATAGTCGAGAAGATGCGAATCTCGCTGTGGATTATCACTGTCTGACACATACGACTCCAGATACCATTTCGGACATGCATGTTGAGCCTAGAGAGCCAGATTTGTTTGCGGATTCAAAAACTGTGTTTCTGAGACAGAACAAAGTGATCGGAGCTTACTCCTCATGCGGGGAATACCTAGACGTGCAGTTTCGACTTTTGTTGGAAGACTTCCTCAGACCTTTGAGAGATTGTGTCAAAAATGTCAATCAGTGGCGACAATTTAAGAAGAACTCTCTGTTTCACAACGTGCAGATACGCATCGGCGAAAATTCGGAATTTGAAGTGAAGAAATTAGGAAAGTTGTTGATTCCCATCGAGAGAAATAATTTGGAAGACGTCGACTGGGAAGAAACAAAAATGTTTTTGAATGGATCTCTACTCCTGCTTACACCTGACAATCTCAAAACTGTCAAATTCGCGGTGATCAAATTCCGACTGGAGCCTGAAAAGCAAAAGAATTCTTACTTTTTGACGTTACATGTTGAATTTTCAAAACACGGACCTAGCTGGACTGTTGACAAAAGTAATAATCGGTTTCTGATGATGGAAAGTACAGCATTCTATGAAGCGTACAAACATTCTTTGGAGTATCTCCAGACGGTGGACTTGGATAAATTCCCATTGAAAAAATACATTGTGGATGCAGTTACAATATCCCAGCCTCCGTCTTATTTACTTTCTCCAACAAATGAATTGGATTTTTCTGCTTTGATGAGTAGCTCAGCTTTGAGTTTCTGTGCGAAGAAAGCAGCTCCTCTGGATTTCCACAATTGGCCCAATGCAAATCAACTCAGCTTAGATGAATCTCAATTCGAAGCTTTGCAGAGAGCCTTAACTCAAGAAATGACAATAATTCAAGGACCTCCTGGCACTGGGAAGACTTTCATCGGAGTTCAAATAGTAAAAATGCTACTGTCCAATCCATGGCTTCTCAATTCGCCAATCCTAATTGTATCCTATACAAATCATGCTTTGGATCAGACGCTGGAGCAAATTCTGCATTTCGTGACGGAAAAATTGTGTGATGGAAATGAAAAACATGCTCACCAAATGATTCTCCGAATTGGAGGAGGATCAAAATCCGAAATCATTCAGCCATTAGTCTTAAGACAAAAAATGGACGATTATAAGGAGAAAAAAAGACGCTCTAAGAACTCTAAATCCCGAATAAAAACCAAAAATCCAGTTAAAGAAGTTGAGTACAGCCTCTCAAAAAATATGTCCATTCGCGCTGCCAAAGTCATCGGGATGACCACAACTGGAGCTGTGAAGCATAAATACATTGTCCATAAGACGAAACCCAAAATCATGATTGTTGAAGAGGCTGCACATGTTTTGGAAGCGCACGTCGTCGCCTCGCTGACTGAACACTGTCAACAGATGATTATGATTGGGGACCACAAGCAATTGAGACCCTTGACTGCAGATAACAATCTTGCAACAAATTATAAACTCGATATATCGTTGATGGAAAGACTTGTTAAGAATGGAGTCGATCAAGGAAACCGCAACTGGACTCAGCTGAAAGTTCAGCACAGAATGCGCCCTGAAATTGCTCGGTTGGTTTGCCCTGTCATTTATGAAGAGTTGCACAATCATTATGATGTTCACAAATATCCAGATGTCAAAGGCTGCTCCAAAAACTTGTATTTTCATTGACCATCGTAATAAAGAGGAAAAAGTTAGTTGCTATATATTATTTAAATTTAGTTTTTTAAATTAAATTAATATTAAAGCATGATCGATGATTGAAACTTTGAATTTTAGGAACAAGGATCTCGCAGCTATTGTAATCTGTATGAAGTCAATTTTCTCTGTGGCCTAGTAAAATATTTCGTGAATGGAGGGTTTTACGAGCCAAATCAGATCACCGTCATTGTTGCATATTTAGCTCAAAAAGTTTTAATCGAAAACGTGAGTTAAATTTCTATATTTGTATTTTGTATTCGTTTTGGATTACGATTTTGCAATATCTTTTTTTAGAAACTCAAAAATCTGTTGATGTGTAGCGAAGTGAGAATTAGCACAGTAGATGGATACCAAGGGGAAGAAAATGACGTGATTCTTCTGTCGTTGGTTCGCAATAATCGTAACAATAATGTCGGATTCCTAAAAACAGATAATCGGGTCTGCGTCGCATTATCTCGTGCTCGGTAGGCCTATAGTCAATAATTTCTAATTAATTTCTAAATAAAATTGTTCATTAAATGTTTAAATTCTTTACTTTACAGACACGGGCTGTTCATGATTGGCAACATGTCCAGCTTAAAAGCAGAATCGGAAACATGGTCGAAAATTAATGATATCCTAGTGGAAATGGGTAGTATTGGCTCTAGCTTGCCTCTGACCAGTCCCGGGTTTAAGGTGGAGCCTCTCAAGATTTTCGCCTGTGGTCACAAGTACCCGATAGAACACATGAACAGTTCAAATGAGGTCAAGTGCATGACCCTGATGTGGAAGAGAATGTCATGTGGACATCGACAGAACGTGCCCTGCCACCAGAAGGAAGATGACAAAACATTTCCATGCTACAAGAAAAAGTTCAAACAATTACCTTGTGGCCATCGGCAGCAAGTCGATTGCTTTCTCCCACCGTCGGTAGTTAATTGCACTCAATTCATTTCTAAAGACTTGCCATGTGGACACTGGATTCGTAGTTTTTGCCACCAGTCTGTGCTGAATATTAAATGTAACGTGGCCGTGTATCCCTGTCGACATCAGAGAAAAGTCCCTTGTCACCAGTCCCATCTTGTGGAGTGCGATGTTTTGGTAAAGAAGAAACTAACTTGTGGACATTTCGGTGACGTCGCTTGTAGTGAAGATGTCCCTGACCTTGAATGCGATTTAATGGCTACGTCAACTTTGGATTGTGGACATTTTCAAGCATACCGTTGTCATTTACGGAGTCAAGTGAAATGCTTGAGGGAAGTAATCAAAACACTTCCTTGTGGCCACGAACAAACAACTGCTTGCCATTCAAACCCAGCAGATGTTCTTTGCAAATCATTAGTGCCCAGCAATTGTAGCCATGAGGTAATTTAATTCAGCAAAAAATTAATTAAACGAACTCTTTGACTAAAAAGTAGCTGTGGGAGTTCAAATTATTTAGGAAATAATATTTATTTCGAAAAATATAATATAAATAATTGATAATTACTATTTGTAGTTACCTCAATTGATATTCAAAGTTTTAGAACTACTCCAAATTATTTAAATGCAAACCCCATAGAATTTATAAAGTAAATATTTTTTCAGGTGTTGGTCAATTGTATCGACGCAAGAGATGGTGCAGCTGTTTGTGTTCGTAAATGCGACCATATATTTAATTGTGGTCATCGGTGTCCCTATCTGTGCCATGAAAATGATAAGTCAAAGCATGTAACGTACCAGTGCCAGAAGATATGTGAGAGAAAATGTCCTAATGGACACCGTTGCTTTGAAAGACACGAATGCTTCAAGTTTTGCCCCGTGACATCAATAGGTGCTAGCAAGTGCGAAAGGATAGTTGGACACTGCAGCAGTCACGGGGAAATTGAATGTCATCGTACTAAAGATGGAGACTTTTCTTGCCCCGCCGAGTGCGATCGAATCTTCAATTGTGGTCATCAATGTCGCTATCTTTGTCATGAGAATGACAACCCAAATCATGTACAGTACAAATGCACTGAAAGATGTGAAAGGTTGTGTCCCAACGGCCATTCTTGCTCCGAAGATCACGAATGCTACTTGAATTGTCCAGTTAAATCTGGACATTGTACAGATTGCTATTTGCTGTATTTCCATTAGAATTAAGATAATGTACTGTTTTGTATACAATTATTAGATAAAAATTTGTCTTAAGATCGTGTGATAATATAGTACCTAATACTTACCAAGTTCGAGTTCCTACTTTTGATATTTTAGTCACAATTGTGGTCTGTCTCATTGTACCAGTTTATTTTAAGGGAATTTTAATTTGTCGTATGATAATTGCAATTATACTGTTCTTCTCACCGTATTTCATAAGATGATAAATACTTTGCAATGATATGCTAATATTATGGATATTATTCACATATGCATTGGTTCATTGTTTCAAAAAAATCGTTTCGACGTTCTCATGATTACAGCTTAAATATTAAATTCGTTCAGTAGACTTTAATTTTATAAACTAAGTTAGGTTAAATATTCACATATGCATTGGTTCATTGTTTCAAAAAAATCGTTTCGACGTTCTCATGATTACAGCTTAAATATTAAATTCGTTCAGTAGACTTTAATTTTATAAACTAAGTTAGTTTAAAATCGTACCAACAATGCAATGTATCCGGTACAGAAATGTAGATGTATTTCAATTCAGAATCAGTTAAACTTTGTAATGGTGCAGTTTAATCCGTTTCGGTGCTATAGGAATATAAGTCTGTGTATAACTGTACCAATCAAATGGTTATGCTTAATTTGTAATAAATATTCTCGAATTTACAAAAAGAATTATAACTTTCCTTGACAGTCACTGTTTTCAGTGTAGTAATTCAGAAATTACTGAAACGCTCTGGGTAATTACCCTTACTAATTGTAGATCTGATTTCTCCAAAATGTAAACCAGCAAAAATATAAAATTTCCTACTAAAATGCTTAAAAGACTGCAAACATGTATAATGTAATATTAGTGTATTGTGGAATTAAGCGATGCTAATATTTTAATTGCCATTAAATATTGCAAAAGAACTGACATTATAAAATAAAAAATGGTTTACTGATTTTCACGAAACATTTTTTGCACCAATTTCTAAATAACATTGTAATTTGTTGTCATTACCGATTGGAAACCTTGAATAGTTACTAGAGAGTTGCACGGGCACGGGCTACCCGTACGGGCACGGGCTACCCGTACGGGCACGGGC
>JABASH010006310.1:0-10797 GCA_019776445.1 Tomocerus maximus
GACGAAAATAATAAGCGACTATCTCTATTTAGTGAGTTAATACTTTCATGCCATAAATATGACATACTGAGAATGAGAATATTGTACAAATTAAATGTGTTACATATATTACTAATTACAGTAAAACTTTTAATGCTTAAATGCTTACCGCTTGGGAATTCCTTTTTTTACCAAATTACTGGCAGCACGAAGATAAGAATGATCGTGACACGTTTGAAATACAATACTTCCCGTGAATAACTCCAGGGCGATACACCCCACGCTCCAAATGTCAGCTTTTGCGCACCAAGGAATATTGAGCCATACTTCTACAGCCCTGTAGTATGCAGAAGTAATTGGAAATGTTCGGTTAGCATTGTGAGAAACAGCGTTGCCAAAATCGATTATTTTAACTGTCCCCGATTCCTCAGGATGATCGAAATCCGAAAACACAACATTTTCTGGTTTCAAATCGGCATGGATGATACCATTCTTGTGGAGAAAGGCGACTCCGGATAAAATTTGGCTTAAAAGGTTTTGGACCTTTTTAATTGGGAGTCCCATTTGGTGGTTAGCCATCTAAAATATTTTAAAACAATCCAAATGGTGAATGGTGTAACACTTTAATTTGCTATTGTAGATTTAAAAAATAACGATTCAAGTCCCCCTGCGAGTTTTTGCGAAATTTTTTGCGTTAGTCGGACGTGGAAGTCAAAATGGTATTATTTGTATAATCCGATTAATATAATATCTATACTGCATATACTTCATAATATGGTTGACACAATTAAATGCAATATATTAAATAAATTAAAGGATCATTGCATAAGTACCATATATTCCCGCAAGTTGGGTCCGCATAAGTCTAAGCAAATCCATCTGTACCTTGCTGCAATAAAGTGCTCGGTCGGAGTCTCTCCAATACAATTCGTTCTGCAATTTGTAGCAACATGAAAATAATAACGCCATGTGGTTTAGTTAAGTTAAGTGAATCCATGCCCAACTAGTGAAATGAATCTGTTCATAATTTCCTCATAAATGTTTCCTAGCATCATAATAATCTCGCGATAAATAAAACTTCGATTTAAAACTGACATTGTCAAAATATCCTAACTTCGATAGGTCTCATTTTGATGAAATCTTGTACTTACATCATACGGAGTATCCATTTTCTGAAACGTATGCATTTTGTTACATTGAATTAAATATTTACTTGCGAGATCATTCTGATGCTAGGGTACTATGATAAGGAATTATAATATAGAATTGCTATCTGGCTGGGTAGGGAGGGACTGATTGATCTACAACATATATTTTCATTGCCGTCAGGCTTCACCACAAGTATTACAAGAATTGGCCGTTGTTCTAAAATAACTAGAGTACCTAAATCATGTAAGTGTATCCCTAAAAGACTGCAAGGGTGCGCTTTCATGACATTTTAGTAAATCGCATCTAATCCAAACTAACCTACATAACCTAAAGGAAGCTTTTGCGCTTTCGCAATTTGTCACAAAAGCGCATCCATGCATGGTGGTCCAAGGAATGCGCTTTTTGGTGATATATGTGGAAGTATACTAACAAGCATTTGGGAGAGAAGCTTTGTTTGTTTCGAAGCTTTTCGCAGAGTTTGTCCGGAAAAAGTTCTTCTAAAGATTGTTTTGAATATTCCTGTCGCTGTACATCCTCTCGTAACACGTCAGTCTTTCATCTTATGACATTTTTCACTGATCCTGGCAAACTAAATATGTTGACAATGGTTGATCGCCCACATTTTCCCCTGAACGTCTCCGATTAAATTCGTCAGTAATTTTCGTGAGGAAAGACGTGTCCTCACAATACAACTGAAATTAGGAAATCGTCCTAGTTGGTGGAAACAACTTTTTGTCCCGGGTAACCTGACGCATGCAAAGCATTTACTGCTGGATTTACATTTCTGCATTTACAAATGATACTCTTTTATTTTTGAAACGCTCCCCTCCTTTTTTTCTTTTTCTTTCCCTTCTCCATACTCCTTAGTCCCCATTCTACAGCAAACGGCTTCCCCAAAATTTTGCTGGTAACCTGGTTATCAAGTTTTTTCTACCATCGTCAACCGTTGTTACTAACCGCATATTATGTAGAAATTTGATCGAGAGTAAAAGTTTTATATGGGCTTTAGAGCTTTCGTTGTGAAAAAAGGAAGACGGCTGGCATGCATGTATTCAGTACGCTCTTCCATATGTATTACCAAGGCACTGGCTTTTGCATTAAGCAATGTCTATTTACTATTATTCTCACTGTATTAGGTATGATGAATGCTAAAGAAACTTACCCTCCGTTGTCCCAGTTGTTGGTTATTTTGGCAAGCATATTGACTTCTACTCTGAACGTTCTTATGTTATTGATGTTCATCCGACCAAATAATTTCACCGCAATGTCCTTATCCCTGCAAATCAATACATTTATTAAAAGATATTATAATTTTTAAGAACGGAAAAGCAGAAACCTTCTTATGCCTTTTTGAGATTAATACTTTCGGGCTTGTTCTCTTTACGATACGAATTTAAAAAAAGTTGATGCTTATTTTTCAGTTTTAGGCTTATTTGCTCTATGTATTTAAGCCTACGAGATTTCTAGTGCCTATTTAGGTTTCTTAAAACAAGTTTTTGGTGCCTGTTTTTTATTTACAAACAACGAAACCAGTTTAAAGTTAAACTTTTAACTAGTTTGGGTTTATTTTGCATCAAATACATTTTTCAAATCCAAATTTCATGAAAAGTAATTTTATTTCGGTATCATGTATTTTCTATTTAATTGCACTTGAGATATCATAATTTATTATGGCATAGTTTAAGCATTTACATTTAAGCATTTAAGGACCGTATATTATTTGTATACTGAATAAAACTCAAGTGGTGAATAGTCTGATTGGTAAGCTTAAATAATACATAATATGACTGATGAGATATTTAATCGGAAGAGAATAAATAATAACGCAATGATATTTTATGCCGAAATAGTTATACCTTTAGAAATATTGAAAGTGATTTTACTTCAATACCTACCGTTCGTTATCATGGGCTTTATAAACTTCGGCGAATGATCCAGTTGCAATGTGAGATTCGATCAGAACTAAAACAAAATAACAATTAGCGTATTTAAAAAGTAACAAATACTTTCATAATTAGGGATTTTTTGTAGAAGTCTTTCAAATTGTACTTGTTAACAGAATTTTTCGCTTTGAATATAATTCATGAAAGATAATAGGGGAAAAGACTTACAGCGGTTACCAATAGTGGCCCCTATAATATTACCATTGGCTATATCCTCCTCCAAGTGCAAGTCTTCCCTCACATCCATTTTCTAAAATTATATGTCACCTTCGTGAGGTAGTCAAAGTTAGAATTAATTCACGACGGAGAGTTTTTAGTCAAATTTAAAAAATTACTGATACAAGATTGCAGCAGTTTCTTCCACAGAAATATTAAACAATTCTACTCGGAATTAGTTCCCAAAAGTCTCAATCGAAAACACGTAGTTCGACCACCGAAGTAATTATACTTGTAGGTATACCTACACAACACGACAGACTGATTTAATAATTATTGATGGGCCAAACTTGTTACAATAGCGTCTAGTGCAATAAAAGCCAAAGAAAATACAAAGGTTGAGACAAGTATGAGACTCCACTGACTCCAGCCACTTTCAGCTTTGATTTGACTGCTGAGCGTATTTAGTTGTATTGTAATGGCGAAGATTTGAGCAGAACGATCAAGACTAAGATTTTGTTTTGCACATTGATTGGTAAATGTGAACAATCAGCAGTTTCAGTAAACCCAATTGCAAGCTA
This sequence comes from Tomocerus maximus, assembly GCA_019776445.1. NCBI lineage: Eukaryota > Metazoa > Arthropoda > Collembola > Entomobryomorpha > Tomoceridae > Tomocerus > Tomocerus maximus. Next base: position 3,809 of record JABASH010006310.1, read on the forward strand.
CGACTTTGCTAGCTAACCGAGTTTTGAAAATGGAGATAAGAAGTGTCTTGTTTCACAATTACTCTCTCACAAAATCTCAAGCCTGGGTACTCTTATCGCAATTGCTCAGTCTGTCGATGTACAAATCTTACTGAATTCTATTGTGCTACTGTATGGAGAGTTGACATTCAAGACTTTCTTAGGGAACCTTCTTCCTACCACAGCTTTTCTCCCACTGAATCCCTGATTTATCCTACCCCATAGTTAAATACTACATAGACAGACACGTATTTAGGGGGTGTTAGGGTGCTAAAGCAACCCATAAAATTTGGAAAACACACTAGATTTTATCATATTTATAACAGAAATTATCTTCTTTCCTCAAAATCCCAAAGACATTTGTGCACCGCGCAATTATATACCATTTCTAGGACATTTTTGACTCATTTTCGACAAAAATATAAATTTCCGCACTTCGAGCGAATTAGCCCCTCTGGGTAGATTCTGGATACGTGCCTGTCATACGTACTCCATGTGTAAGTGTAACACTACTTCGGGTACTCTGCTTTTTGCATTCCTCTGTTGATAAGTAGTATTCGTTAAGTCCTTGATCAGCTTCCAGTAAATACTAGTGCTTACACATTTTCAGCTGTCTAGACATGAAATTATTAAAAACTAAATTAGTCATGTAAGACTAGGTATATATAATCCTACATAATATGCCAAATCTGCAAATATTATAGAGAAATCTCTCACGTTGGATTTAGAATATAACAATAGTCTAAATATAGTACAGGGTACAGCGGAATGAGTGATACACACTTTGACCTAAAATAACTTCCAGACGGCTGAAGATATCCAAGCGAGATCAATCAAAAAACAATCCGATAACTTAAACATTGACTGAATTATTATTAAAAAAAATGGACAACTAGGTAAAAAAGTGCGCGGGTCTTCAACACCTTTTTAGTGGTTGGCTTTATGTCAACAAGGTTAGCAGCAACAGATAGAGCAAGCCATTCTGAGTGAAACGCAATTTTCATTAACTGAAAGGGAGGGTGCAGTGGGCCGCAAATAAGACAAGCGCTAAGTGAAGAATTTCTGCATAGGACAGATCAAGACCACAATTTCGTAAGCAAGGTAATCTGCTGAAGCAGGAAGTGCATTTTTTTAAACTTTATCCCGATTATCCGATTTGGTAACATGCAGATTTGATCACTGTTGCAAGTTACCTCAACAAATGCCGAGTAGAATGCGTCCGCAGCGACGATTTTTAAGGGGCTATTCAGCCCAAAAAGTTTCAGGCGCTTTGCTTTGGAACACATTTTTCCACATTTGTTGGCTAACTTTTTAGGCTGTACTGGAAGTACTGCCGTCATTTAAAAGCTGTGGCTTAAATAACTGAAAATTGAAACGCGAACGAGACAAGAATTCGGGGGATTGGGCTCAGTAGTACAGAGCGTTGCTTTTATTGTTGTTCATATGCCATGTGTAAAATGACACTTGCAGCTCAAAGTACACAATTTTAATTTTTCTCCCCGAGATATAAGTTTATTATCCAACTCAGGATGTATAGCATGCTGAAAATTGCACAGTGTGCATAATTAATGTAGATGTTGCAGGTCTTTACGCTTTGGATATATTATTTAATTAGCTTTTGAGACAAAGAGGATAGCATAGATTAGATTCTTATTTCACACACCAATCGAATTTTATCATGTAATTCACAGTAGGCATAACTACGTTCACGTAGTCTTAAATTCAATTCATTGTCAGTCAGCATTTGTCTAGTTTAAATATAAGGTACGTAAAGGAGAGCGTTTTTCCTGTTGCTCTCATTGTATGTAGGTACTTATACTTACACTTGCCTACACCCTACACTAACTTGTCTATAATAAATTACACGTACTTACACTTACATTTGATCATAATGTACTTATATTTGCTTACAATGAACTTGTTTACACTTACACTTGTCCATAATAAGATAAACGTGTAGTTACACTTGCCTATAATGTACTTGTCGCATATTATCCTGTTTCTGTCCTTCTCTAGCTGGTTATGGCAGTAGAAGCTACAATATTATATTACCTATAAACGTATTTATTAACATGTATAAGATTTAAATGACAGGATCAATTCAAACACTGAACTTAAATCAATATCATCCTTACGTTTGGCATTTCTATATGTTGTCTTTTATAAAAAATGTTTCCGACGAACCATCTATAATTATAATTTGACTTGACATGCAGAAAAGCTTTCATAGCATCCAATCAAGCAAGCCCAGAACTCATGCATATAACATAAGTACGGATTGAATCATACAATGACCCTATAATGTTAACACAAACCGATTCCTTTACAATCTAGCTGACTCCGCTAAATCGCAAGTGGAAATCACTGTATGCATAGGGGCAACAATGCATTAGGAGTTATTAAAGATATACAAACTGGATACATTAAAACATAATGTGCGATAATAACAAAATCGTTCATAGGACCTGTATTTGATAGTTTATCGTTTGAAGCATAAAACCCATCTACAATTTTGACATTTATCCTGCGTCTTCTACGCAATAATTAGTGATATTTCAACCCAATTCCCTTCTCTTGATTTTTGGGTAGAGTGCTGTCAATAGCCTCAAGAACAAATCAACAATAATATTTATTTTGCTGCCCCAATGCTGTTATTGTGCAAGTGTCTCCCTAAAAGTGGCACTGTAAACAGTAAACCGACACAATTACTCAATTACTTTGTGTGAGACAAATCTCACATGTATAAGACAAAGCATTCATCTATTAAAAGAATGGATTGTTGAGTATTGAGTATCAATCACATCCCAAATGCTAAACAAAACTAGAAGAATTTGGTACAACTATCTGTAAACGTTGGCAGCAAGATGAGAATTATCGTTAATTTGCTCGTACGGCCATTGACATTGACCAAACCTATCCAAAAGTCAGATAAAAGAAAACTGGGTAGAAATACGCTAATTGTGAAGTAAAGCTCTGTGTAAATGCGTATTTTAGGCTTCAAAATAAGAAAATCTCATTCACATGTAAAGTGAACATTTGTCATTTCTTCCAATTCTTCCCCCTGTATATATTTGCTTCAGAGAAGAACGAGGTACAGATTATCCGCATGACATCTAAACTTAACTTAATAAATTCTACTTACCCGTGACCATAAAATATTATGACTGATTCCATGATGACTCATTTGTGACATTATAAAATTGCTGATGCAGATGTGGCCGGGTGTTTGTGAATGCTTGCTTGTGTTAATTTGCAACAGGCACGTAGTCGGTAGTCCATGACAAATCATTTCTAGCTAAATGTACATTGAAATAAAGTCCAGCATTGTAGGCATCGATATTTTTGCATATGTAGAATGTAGTAAGTCAATCGAAAACAGCATGATTTTGTTTTCATCGACATTTTATGCAGTGTTAGTATGTGATGTCCGAATGTGCTATGCACCCACCCAATTTACCACCCAGTCACAAATTCCTGAAGATAATTAAAGCATTTGCTTAGATATCGGAGAAATTAATATAGCTTCGTTAGGGTGTAAATTAGAACGATGAACACATCTACTACCTGCTGCTGGTCTGTTTTATGTATGCATTCATTAAAACTTCCTATTTATCAATAACAATGGCATATATAGGTGTGCATTTACTGATAAGTACTTACACTAGGAAGCTTTCCATTCTGTCTTGATTTGTCCTCTTCGTTTGGTTTTATTTGATGGAGTTTTGTTATCACCAGAATGCAAACTATATATTAATTGATATATGACTCTGCAACAAAAGGAAATAAAATATTAAGTGACCTTGACACAAAATTGGTACCTACATCTCGAGATAGAGAGCTTCTTGAAGGCTCAGTCGCCAGAAATATTTTCCCTACTTCAGTTAGGAGCGTGGAAACACTTAATAACATCGAAAACGTCATTTTATTGGCTTATACGAGTTTTGAGATACGAGACAGGAACTATTAGCCATTAATAATCTCCGTATTGTATGTCAGTCCAGACGATATAATAGTGTCCGTGTCGTTATTGAGGTCTAAGCAAGGTGAGTAGACAGTCGGCAATAAAATTCATGTTCTTACTGCTAATACGTGTATGTATTGAAGTATATTTGCGACAGTCATTATTAGGTATCTATTTCCGAGCTTCAATAAATTCCTTATCGGTATCAAAAGCTCATCACCGATTGCAGTGTACGTATGTTGTTTTTGTATTTGCATATCAAGGCCAAAGATTGTTTTCGTTCTATCTCACTCACCGTCTTACAGATTCAACTATAGTCTCCTTTGGTAGCAGATAAAATCAGTAACGCGTTTTTCAATATTATAACTATTTTATTTGAAAAGTCTTTAGATATAACGAGATTCGACTCTGTTCGTAGTTAACATTATCATAAATTAATATCGGGTAGGTAGTAAACATGTATTATCTCAATCGATTGAGGTATTTATAGGATCATACTACATTCCATCTCTAACAATAATAGGTAAACTGCATACCTCCAGTCAACTATTTATCTGTAGTTCTGCAGTTCTTACTTTTGAACTGATAACGCAGAAGTATGGAAAGAGAATGCATTTAATGTAAATGTATTTATTAGTCCTTCAATGCTTTTCTGTCTCAAATTATCATTTGTCTCAAAGTTAGGCATAAATTATAAGTTACGAAAGTATAGCTACAGTAATTAGTGAGATGAACATTAGGGATTTATGATTTATGAGTTGGTAGTACTAATCGTACCTGCAGCCGAGCTGTCATGTCCACTTCCAAAGTTGCCCTCTACCCAGACAAATATTCAGCCGACAAAAGTGCAATAATATTCAGATACCCCGCAACATTAGCTGTTATCACACTAGCAACTTGCTCCCCGCCGTGCCAACTTCAGAACTCCCCGTTTAGGCGGGTAACACCATGATTAAAAACAGAACAGAGAACAGAATACCACATTCCTGTTTGTCGGCTGAAGGCTTCGCTGACTAGCGGGTCACTTTGGAAGAGGACATGACGATACCAATCCATGCAGTAGCTAAAGAATATCTCAATTAATGAAATCTTCATTTACACTATATAGTAATATTCCAATAATTTTCAATTTAAAAATCCGCAGAAAATGCAATTTGTCATGGAAAGTGAGAATTATACTACGATCAGGTCGAACATAATTTTTGCCAGCGAAAATGACGGAACATATCCCAAAAGGCCATCTGTTCTGGAGGAAGACCACAAACAGGGGATTGCTTACCAAGAGCTGAGACGGTCTCTTCGAGATTTTGTTCGCTTTGACAGTGCAGAAGGATTTCGACACCGCAGCCTCTTATTAGTTGGGGTACAGTTTATTATATATAACATAAAAATAGGAATCTTATGTGTATTCCAAACGGAAACTTTGAAGCCATTTGTGACGGTATTTGCATGGTAAACTGAAGTGTTGATATTTACTTTTCTGTCAGCCTCCAATGTGTGGAAAGAGTTCTTTGCTCTTGAGACTCTGCTCCGAAAACCCGGGCATTACTGTGTTTTGCTTGAAGGTTGAGGACTTTGTCTCAACAGACGTCTCTCTTTTCTTCTCAATGGCCGAATTTGGCCTGGGAGCGATCATCATTATAGAAGACCTGGATACCATGCTGTGCCGAGATGGAAGGGCCTACCCCTCCAGACGAGAGCTTGTTTTACAAATAAAAAAGTTGTTTAGTGGCAGCAACTACCAGCAAGGTTCCTTAATGGTCATTGGAGAGTCAAGATACCCATGGAATCTCCATTCGGGTATCGTCAATAAATATTTTCCTCACCGATTCTGCATGCAGCAGCCTACGCAACGAGCAATGGAAGCTCAGGATTTAGTACGAATTTATTTTTAACCAGAAATACCTGGAAATGATAACTCATAAGGAAATGACAATAAAATTGTCTCATTCTTTTTGAAGATGCGGTTTGAGTTTCCTCGGGAGTGGATTGACGAGTTTTACTTGAGAGATCTTCAATCTTATAAGATAGAACATGTCAAACCAATCAGCCAAACTTCGAGATCAAAATTATGGTGGCTGTCAAGCCTCTTTGCAAGGCTCCGTGGATGGTAAACGGATACCAATTTTGATACATAATGATGTATTCAATTCAATTAAGTTCACCAATGGCAATAAAAATGTGAGAGATTAGTTATTGGAGAAAGATTTAAATGTATTTCAAGTTTTATTATCATACCATAGTTAATGATGTCACCTAAATTTGCATATAATTATATTTGGATTCTGTTAAGGAACAGACTTGTCACAATTTGGAATGAGTGGTAATAAGAGGTAGACCAAGTACAGCTGTATGAGTTTCGGGTCGATTTATGACATCAGATTCCATTAAAAATAAAGACATACAATCCTCTACTATAGTAAATACCACATGGGCAAAACAATTTTGTACTGAAATGACAAGAGAAAACCCGGTTTAAATATTTTCAGTTTTATTTTATTTGAAAATTATGTAAAGGAAAATTATGACAGTTGAAGCGGGCCTAAGTGGGGTCATTTTTTCAGATACTAAAGCTATTGTTTTCACCTGTAACTTAAGTTTTTTAAATTTTCAACTCCTAATTTAAAAAACAATTTTCAATTTTGGAACCACCAAAATGGCAATGAGCTTTCTCGATTACATAACCTTTTTTACATCCGAATTGGATAGTGGGCATATGATTATGATATGATAATATGATGGGGATTGATGGGACACAGGTATAGCAGACTACGGCGATGTAGTCTCATCTCATGTACACAACCAGAGAACAACAATGCAACAGGAATTATATCCCACTCCACTACTTGTTAGTCGAGCGGATTTTATTATTCACAGAGCTATTATAATCTATGATAGCAAAATTGCAAATAAAATATTTGAACAATTTACTAAAACAATTTATTTCATAAAAATCCCTTGGAAAAGTCAACTTCTTGCTTCCAAGAAATATTAAAACATTGGGTTATAT
>JABASH010006311.1:0-10796 GCA_019776445.1 Tomocerus maximus
CAAACAAAAAGCTTACAAAGTGCTTTGTATAAAAGAATACATTATATTTATTACAACTATTTACTTATAAATATTTGAAGTAACAATTATCTATGTATATCAAACTATTAACTGTATGAAGTCTGCATGGTGAAATAGTAACATTATACATAATTATTCATATAATACTAATTGCATTGAGATTACAAAGAGTTTGTTAGTCATTGTTTATTACATAGTATTAGTATCTTTAAACCAAACATGTTAATCATTCTAAACAAACAATCGATGTGAGTCTATAAACTAAATTCTAATATATAATATTATAAATAATAATATATTATGGTATAATCTACTTTGACTAATATGGCTATAATTTCATCTAATAATAATACAAGATCTACTATAGAACACAAAGTTTTTGAAGTGGACACTACATCATGGAAATGTTCACTGTCCAAACGAAATCTTGTAATTAGGAGCCCCGGTTACGTCGTAGAAGTAGCTAGGATAATCCTCAACTATTTCGCAAGGCTCTTCATTGACTGCTACAATATCGCAAGCTTCTTGTAGAAGTCTCCTCATCTATAAATTAAATACAAAAGTGGTGATCAGGAATTTGTTTTAAAACTATTATATCAACTAACAATGAATGCTACTGCGGTGACAATATTAAGTAGGTACACGTTAAAGTTTTTAATAAAAAAGTAGTCATACCTCTCTAACTGTAGTTCCAAATGGTGAGTATAATGGATAAACGTTCTTGGAAGGAACATTCAAGTAGTTCATCAGTCTTGCTTGCTCATACCGGGACAAATTGTGACAATAAATTACACGAATAGTCGATCCTCCCTCTTCATAAACAGTTTTCTCATAACCATATTCCTTCCAATTTCGTTCATCCGTAAATAATTGCAATGCTTCATCAGATCCACGACTGGAGAAGTTGCTTTGAAGGCTGATTTCATTGACCTGAACAAAAAAGAAAATATTTATTAACCAAAATAATAAGACAAGAACAATCTCCAGAGTATAGTCTGAAATTATTGACACTCACCTCAAATTTGTAGGCCCACTCTCCTTCTTCAGTGCAAAGTTGGTTATCATTGGTCTGAGCACAACAACAGTGGAAGTGAGTAATGGATTCCTCGGAACTCGTCAAAGCATCCGTGTTAGCAATATCTTGGAATTTCGGAACATCTCTCAGGAAAGTTCCTAGAGCGTCTGACATATGAATTTGTTCCATTGATTTCTCAAATACACAGCGAAGAAAGTGGGCACAAGTAGCAATAGGAGAACGGGCTGGAACTGCAAAAACAAAAACATAAATTACTCTGAAATTGTAATAAAAAGGAACTATATAGCTATAACAAATAAAGTTATGATTACCTATATCATCCAGGAATTCGAATCGAATCTCCGGATCATTATGAATCTTCATCTGGCAAAACTCAATTAGCTGCTCAGTAACAACCCGGCGAGAAGGAAGTTCAGTCACATTCTTTGTGCAGAATGAAGTATCTAGGTAGAGCTTATCGATCTTCTTGGGTTTTCCGGTCACAGAATCGTGAAGAGGTGCAAGTAGACGAAGATCTCGTACGTTGACACGGCAGCAACCAGTATGCAATATTCTGCAGTCAATATCACTTCCATCCTCGATAGCCGATTTCTCCAAAAGTAGCATAACACTCCCAGCATGATGACCGGCTGAAAGAGGAGTTACAGTGACACAGGAAAGCTGGGTGTAAATTTTAATCGGAGTATTCGTTTCCAGTAGCTTTATCTTTCCATCAGCCAGAAGTTGCTGTAATAGTTTCGACACTTCTTCTTGAGTATCTGCCTCCACATAAGTGGTCGTAGTCCAATACAGCAAAAAATTGTAGGATAGTTTGTGCATGTACAAACATCTGGTATCGTCCTCAGAGTTAGATATGTGTTGAAGAAAACGCGACTCGAAAATATTGGCCATGATATCTAAAACAAATGAAATCAATATTCATAAATAGTAAACTTATTAAAATAATAATTTTGAATTTGCTATAATCTTCCTATGTCTCTGAACACCAAGTTAAACTGGATGGCTTGAATAAAATGTAAAACTGGCTAAATATTTTAGGACAAAAACTAAACCAATTTAAGTCAATGAACTTACCGTAATCACAATGGGTCAGGAAATACGCCTTCGCGTCTAGAATTTCACTGGATTTAACACTATCTCGGGAAAAGCGATTCACACTGATTTCAGGGACATCAGGCAGCTTCCCATTGTTCTGCTTAATTTGTAAAATTTTCCAAAAAGCTTCCATGTTTACTGCAAATAAAAAAAATATTTTCAATTATATTACATTTTAGAGCCACCTGTACTGCCAAATCCAACCACCTGCATATACATACCCAATAATTTATTAACTAATCACACTTGCAAGAATAATAACAATGTAACTAAAACTATTAACACATTTATATACATAAATACCCCGGAAATACTAAATCAAAAACTAAATTAAAAAATACCAGAAGAAAACAATTAAATTATTTGCTTACTCACCAATTTTGAAATGACTAACTGGAACGAAATGAAGCTTATGTCTGCAGAAACAGGAACAATCGGTTTGTCGCGGTTCTCTCTGGCTGATGAAGTCAGTGAAGTGAAAGTCGTTTCAGGAAGCTTGAATAGAGGATTCAGTCAGGACTTAGCTTGCTCGGCTTTTTTGCTCCAACAAAAAGGGAGAGGAGTAGTTGTAGGAAGAGATGTTACCCGAGGTGGATTTGAATAGTTAATGTGATTCCAGTATTCATTTTCCCCATATTTATACAAATTTTAAGTGATGCTTTTTCATGCTGTGACTAACCAAGACTTCCAGACCAGGTACTTCCATCCAGTACCTTCACACACTACACGTATACTACCTACACCGATATAAATATAACATAAGTAGCATCATCCACCAGACTCCGACTCCGAACTAATCCACAAATGCACTAATAATTTGGGTCCAGGTACTTACAATCCCAATTCACCATAATTTATACGGATGGATATGGGCCTAAAAATTCTCCAGGCTATAATCCCCAAGCCAAAATACTATTTTGGGTCCAGGTACTAAAGCTTACCGACATGTAGTAGCTAAATATCCTGGAGTCCCGCTACAGCATATAGCAAGTACAAGGTACCTAAACCTAACCCACTATACTTTACTATGGCATGTGGTATATTTAGTACCTAGGGTAGTTCAGACTCAGACCAGACGGATTAGTGGGATTAGACGAACACGAGTCCTATATTTATTAAGTAACTTGTTCTTTATGTCTAGTGTACCTTATGCCTACAAGTGTGTTAGGTTAGCTACCTTACTACCGACTACCGACAGTCAACAATGCTATCTGATATCGGTCTCCAAATACTCAATTAGGTAGGTCGCTTAGTTGAGTTGTGAAGTTTGAGTCTAGAGTCTAGACAAAATTCCAGAAGTTCCCAAAAGTTGTATCTACGCATTATACGTGTACTGTAATAGTAATATGGTATTAGTCATGGGGAATGGGGTTAGAAATATAATGAATGTAATGACAAAATGGATTATCTTTCCATTGTGAGCGTTTCAATGTATTCTAAATGTAGTATGAAAGTATGATTAATTGGCTAAATGCAACCTACTAGATATTTTATTGACACATTCAAGTTCTTTTTCACTAATATGGTACTGCATTGCATAATAAATGTTTTCATTGCCACTGCTTAGAAGGTTCTATTTAAAAATTAAACTATCGACTCAACTCAAATGAAACGGTTACTATTTTATGAAGGTACTAGGTAGTAGGTACTATTTAACTATTAAGTATAGGTACGTAAGAGTAACAAACATCGATGCAGACGTGAACGTGAGGCGCCACAAACAATGCTAATACCCAGACCCAGACTTTAAGATGAATTTAAATAGAAGAAAAGCGGCCTTAAAGAAAATGCTCATACTAATTAGTTACACGCGTCTACTGTGCAGAGTTCTAGGGTTTTAACATAATAACTTTTTCTTGAAACTGTGCATGTAAAATTGTCGGCACAACGAAATGTATATTTCCATAAATGTATATATATAACTACATAAATAGTTTGCTTCGGGAAAATAATGATATAGTGGTGCAATTGCATTAAATGCAGATGTGATGTAAATGAGTTAGAACGTGAACATTTTAAACAAAGACAACTTCTTCGGAATAAGGATGAATTGTAAGAATTATTTATTTATTTGAAATCATTTTTGCAGATTGAACACTGATAATATATTCATTGGTTAATCATATCTATAAAGCATCTTTAAAGAGTATATCTTCTATTGTTTGTTAAACTGATAACGATTAGGTTATTTATACTTTCTTTTAGGAGAGGAATACAAAAATTTGATGTCTACAAAGACTTAAATTATTTTTGTTCTTCGTGAAATTCGTCTACAAGTTGTCTGAAGAAATCTGAAATTTCCCTGAAACTGGGTCGTTTGTCTGGAATTATTGACCAGCATTGGCACATGACTTCATATCTATATTTTGTAATATACATGTGAATTAAGTTTTTGCCAAACATTTTGCCAAACATCACTAACTTATGTTTCAAAAAATATCGTTCGAAACTGTTTACATTTCGCTAGAAGCATACTCCGGCTGCTTCATTCGGGTTCCTTTGTGAATGATTTCTACAAAGTCGGCAGTCCAACTAAGGCCCGGAAATGGAACTTGCCCTAAACTGTACAACTCCCATAAAGTTACTCCAAACGACCATACATCGGATTTACTCGAAAAGTCTAAATTTGCCAACGATTCAATAGCCATCCAGCGCCAAGGAAGAGGTGACTAGAGTACGGTAGTTAGGAATTACGATTTAAAAATTATAATCTTCAAAATAAATAGTGAAATCTATTGTTTTCACCTCAGTCTTTTTGTTGTAATTAGAATATTCGTACAATTGTCGAGACAATCCAAAATCAGTAACTTTTGCAACATCATCTGAAGCAAGAAGAATATTTCGACAAGCCAAATCCCCGTGGATAACCTTCACAGTTTCAAATTAAGACCGATTCATTTACAAACAATAGAACTATTATTATTTGTTATATATAATTAACTTCCAACTATACATTTCCCCAATCTGTTCCCCACCATCAAAACAAAAAGATGCTGAAAACCGTATTTTCAAAAACAAGTTTTTCATCCCTTATTGTTAGAAATATTAGAACAGTTATTGGAAAATCTTGCATATATTTAACCTACAAGAATTTAGAAAGTTTTTCGTAATGCTACCTTTTTACTTGCCAAATATTCGCAACCATCCGCAATATTCCTCGACCACTTTGCAGCTCTTAGCAAGAAATCTCCCTTTTTATGTCCTTTAAATTGTAAAGAAGCAGTATTGGCATACAATGGTCTGCAAATGTTCAAAACAATATCACAGGTTACATAACAAAATCTGTTACCTACACATATATTTTTTATTTTCTTTCATTAAATTATACTAAAACTAAGTTAGCTGTACATGTATCCCTTCAAAGCAAACTATTTTATGCTATGCTACTTGTAACTTATCATTACCCAACATCTCCTTCCGTGGTATTATCATTTTTCAAATCCTTTTCAAACTTACGCAGGTAGCTGTGCAAATTACCTCCGGGACAGAATTCGACAATTATATACAGAATTCCTACCAAGAAAAGGACAATTACTTAGATGAAGAATAGTTAATATTTAAAATGAAAAATGTTGTGTTTAGCTAACTGCTCTTGATATTCTGTGTGAATGAACCAATAAAAGTGACAATATTTGGATGATGACCAATGTAAATCATTATCTTCAATTCAGACAACAATGCTTTGAAGTAGCTGACATCTGCATTGGGCTTTGTCATTTTCACAGCAACAGGTCCGTTTTTGTAAGTCCCTTTTACAACAACCCCAAATGCTCCAGAGCCAAGAACATCGCTACGATCTTAAAGAAATCATGTAACTCAATGGTGTTCCATAAATATGGTGTAAAAGTGAAATCTTACCAATGTCTAAAAACTTAATTGGGATCTCATAGTCTTTATTATATGGTATATGGTCAATGTCTTTATGAACATCTACGAAATCTTTGATTAAGTCCGGGCTTCCTTTGATAAATTGATCTATTTCATCTTCAGTAAGGTCTCTCAGCATTTTCTATCAAATAAGTATTGAGATATGTGACTGATTTTTCACAAGCACTTATTAGTATCGTTAAATCTGGACCTACCAAAGTCGTTTTATAACGAATCCAGAGACTAACTGTCAACACTATCAGAAACAAAATTGCGAAAGAACACCCAAATGAAATCCCGTAGAGTTGAGCCTGAGTAAGGGATCTTGGTTCTACATATATACGAAATTAAAAGTTGTCACCTTTTAGTTTGGCAATGAAATTCCTAATTTAATTACACATTCAATAATACTCGTACCTGCTGTAGTTACGTGAAGTGTTTCTTTACTGACCCCGAGCCTATTTGATGCTTCGCAAATGTATGACCCTTCGTGGGCCTTTTCCACTTTAGGGAATGTCATCGTGAGATAAACAATTCCATCTTCTATGCCTTGGGTCACATTATAGAATCCCTACAGAATCCCACAATGGTTTGTAAGGTATATTTTCCTCAATTTTAAAAGTGTATATTAAACTTGTGTTACGAATACACAGGAAATTTTTCATTTTTTGATGCTATACGCAAACTACATTTATAACTCAATAACTATAGGTTTAGCAAATCCAAATCTAATTTTTATGTTTCATAAAAATCCTAAGATTTCTTTAGGCTTAGTTTAAAAATTCATTTCTTAGCAAAAGAGGATTTTGGCAAAAGCTATTCCTTTGTATTTCAATTTTGACTTTTGACGTTTTAAAGGGCTTCATTAAACTGCTAACCGTTGTATTTGTTTTCCAATTAACACTGGGTACTGGAGAACCAGTAGCTTCACAAATCAACTGAGATGTTTCCCTTAGAGTCAATGTTGATGTTTTTGATAATTTCACGGTAGGCGATTTAGGTTCTGAAAATAAAAGAACAGTTTTTACTAAAGCATTTTAATATAGGAACAGAAAAATGTATTTGGTGCAAGTAATTTGCATTAGAATAGAAGTAATCAATAGTTTTCGTGTTTGCCATATTTTGTTTGTTAAAAAGAATCTTGCCTAATACACTAATTTCCTTGCTTGCGTGATACCACTGGGAAGAATAATCCCAAGCCGCTTTACAAGTTATCTGTTTCATTTCCGTTGTAAGCTTGACAAAAATTCCTAATATATTTACACCTGGTTTTTCATGCTCATCGTAAAATTCGTCCGATTCATCTTCCCTGTAGTCTTCTAAAATTACATTAATGATCAGGTTTTTTAATTACCCTTGCACGGAGAAACACTACATTGATGTTTTATTGATAAAATATTTCCTACCTTTAGTCAAAGTAATATTTTCTCCATTTTTGAGCATGATTTGGAAAATAAAATCCGGAGGCAACAAAAACTTGACGGATTTGCAAACTAGGTGTGCTTCCTCATCGCTGTATAAGACTTCAGTTTTATCCTTAGCAGATTTTACTTCCAAAGCAATTACCACATTTTTTCTGACAGCTTTATCCGCATCAAGATCTTGAAATAAGAGTAGTAATTATTTTTTAGCCAGCCAAATTGATCATTGATTAAAGACGTGAAATGTATATTATATCATTTAGGCGTAATATATTTTTGACTGACAGTATTTATCATCCAGTGCTTGAAAAATTTCTTTAATTTCCTTGGCCCCGTGTACACTGCATTGGATAAGGCCACTTAAAGGAGGCTGGACAAGTCGAGTTTCATTGTTACTTAAAGCAACTCCTTTTGCATAGTTAAGTGTCTTGGAGCACTTTCCATCCTTCCAAAGCACAATTAAAAAGTTATTTCTAAAGATTCAATTCTGATAATAATGGTATAAAATTTTATTACATCTAAGCAGTTCTTGTTTATTTCGCAAGTATTTTTGTTCTTGCAATATATCCAGGATAAACTTGACACACCTGATCCATCAGTTACGCAACGAAAATCATTTTGCGTAGGTTCCTGAATAAATTTCGGTGTTACTGTAAGTACAGATAAATAATTGTCTTAAATAAACAGTTGACATACTATATCAAGTCACTGAAAGTCGATGAAAGTCATGTATGCACAAAACTTACTGTAAAATTCAAACTCCCAAGTTTTTGTTAAACCATCGCTCATACAAATGACTTTTCCTCTTTGACCAAGTTTTCCCCTAATTGAAATGGTAGCATAATTTTCAGTGATACTATGAATTGAAACATGCAAATTCTCATCAGTCGTGGGGATTGTTGTTTCAATTTTCTTACTGGATTTACAGACGAATTTAAGTGTTTGATTCTCAAATGCGGAAACTTGAGACTCTTCCGGTGCATATATAAATCCTGTAAATGAGCAACAATAACCGATAAAGGATAATTTCATTGTTTCGACTAATTATTCCAAAACTAAGATGTACAAACTTGTAGAGTCATTTAGCCTGTGGATGACTGTGTCCTGTCCAACTCGACATTGGAATGTAGTAGGGAGCTCTTCTGCACTATCATGAAGCATAAATCCGAGCCTAGGATCGTATTTTGCATCAAACACCCCGTGCCCATTCGCATTCAGAGAAACAGACAAAGTAGGATCTGTTACTGCACATGGAACTATTTTCGGATCTGTCAGTTTGTGTTTGTAATATTCATTCGAGTTTACGAATACAGTAGCTCCTGGGTCTGTGTCTGTAAATAGTCATTTTCTCATACTTTCCAATACAACTTCCAATGATTATGTTCTGAAATATCTCACCTTTGACGAATAGGAATATTTCAGTGGCAATGGTATGATTCTCGATGCTCCTACATCTTACCCAACCCGTTTTCACCAAAGGTTGTCCCAAACGAGAATTGAAATTGTTAATCCAATTCGTTCTGTTACCTTCCGTCTCTCTCCAAACTTCACGAACTTGGATTGGCCTTTTTGTATCCTACAACAATGGCAAACGTTTATCATTTTACCAATTGGCCCCAGTGATTTTATTACAAGTTGTATGTACCTGTACGTTTATATTCTTAGTCGAGTTTTGGGATTAAAATGATAAGTAGGCAATAGTGCTTATTATGAACACAATGTGCAGGAATTAACTTACAATTGTTCCTGAAGTCACCCATTCCACAGGATAAGGAGCTTGACAGGTTATTGACAATTCCCAGTTCTTTAAAGCTATTATAGATGTTATGTTGTCAACTGTATTGTTCCAAAATTGCGTCGGTTTGTCGATCATTTTATCATTGGTATCAAATTCATGAAGGATAACAGCCGTGATGGAAGGGAGTGGGCTGAACTGTTGTGATTGGTCTGCGAAAACCGTATTGATATTTACGTGACAGTGTAACAGTAGTAGACAAAAGTAACTGAACTCAATTACAGTCTTCATTTTTGAATTAATTGGGGATAAAGTGGATTAGACAGTGCAATTATATTTTAGTAATGTCACATAAGCATTTTTAAGCACTAATTGCTAACTTCTCTTACCCTACAATTACACTGCACTGACAAACTCAAGTTACATAAGATCACTTCTACATTAGTTAGACATGATAGTAATTAATAATAATGTATGTGACTTTCCTTAACATGGTAAAACATTTTGTAATTATTATGCACATCGCATGCAATGCAAGTCTCTGTATTCTGTATTATAAGTACAGTCACTACAATTGTTATATTGCATGTGTCGTAGTCGAAGTGGATAGACAAAACTTCCAGGAACAACCGAACAAATAAACTGTTAGTGAATAGTAGTAGTACCACAGTGCCACAGCCGGCATTGAACACCACGAATTGACGACGGAACACCACGGTGTGATGTGACAATAAATTTTTATATGCAAATTTTGGTCGTTTACACTTAATATTTTAAAGTTTTTGAAGCAATGACAATCAGTGTGTAATTGTTCTATGTAAATTCATGCCATATATACCAATTTGGCTTCTTCATATATGTTACGTTTGTCTGACACTATAACTTGGTTATGGCCTTTGTATAAATGTAATACATATCTAGTAAGAATTGTAGAGAGCAATATAATAAATAGTTCAGTTATTCATGTTATTGTGACTAATTTGTGTTCACAATTTGTTTTCGCCCGTATTTGTAGTTTTGATTTTCCTTAAAGTTTTAGCGTTGATTTATAAGAGGAAAATGTATAATTATTATCGGGGACTCCTGACCAATCTGGCAAACCTTTTGGGCTAGGTTTATGTTAGAATGTAACTATAAGCTCTAATGTTATCCTCTATTCTTACATAAAGTGAATGCAAAATATTTTACTTTTGCATTCATAAATATAATATTAGGTCAGTTCAACCTTGCAAATTACTACTCTTTCTCGCTCATGGACATAGAGTATCAAGCCAAAATGTATGAATAATGTCTAGTAGTATACAGTAATTACTCAATATGTAAGCTTATAATTTTTTGCTTGCAAATTGTATACCTATTGTTAACACAGCAGCTCATTTCGCCGAAGTCAAAAGTCATTATGTTGAATGAAATGCAAATAAAGGACAACATGCAAACTCTATATAGCGTACCTATCTGTCTCTTCCTGGCTTTTGTTGTTAATTAACATTGCAATTTGTCGTACATTTCACAAAGTAAATGTACACAGGCATAAAAAAACGAACGGCAAGCCATAACAGAAGCTCGCCCGAGTAAAGGGGGCCGTGCACATTGTTTAAGATTAGTCATTTTGACTATTAAA
>JABASH010006312.1:0-10794 GCA_019776445.1 Tomocerus maximus
AAAAAATCCCAATTTTACAAATCATGCTGTAACTTTCGCGCGGCTCGTTTTTGATGCATACTTCTATGTCAATAAATGATGTATAGGGAAAGTACTTTTCACTCCTAAAGTTTCAGCAGTCAACTCCAAAATGAGTTTTTTCATTTGTAGTTCTCTTAGATAGCAACTCACTAATTATTCATCGGAATAACTATAATTATATTTTTGATTTTTTAAATGATGATACAACGGAATTACCGTTTGAATATTATGAAAAATGTTCTGTGGCTGCTATTATTAGTTCTGATAATTAATGATTTCAAAGAAATTGTATAGAGACATATTACCTCAAATAATATGTCGAAATTAGTTAAGCTAAGACAGTATGACTGTATCATTTTAATTATGTCAACAATTGTATATTGGCAGAATTGAGACAAAGAGAAATTGACCAAGAGCGCCACAAAATGGAGTGGGAACAGAGGCGTGGCGGTGGACCATCTCTTCTTTTTAATCCAGGCGGTGGAAACGGTGGAGGTCCATTTTCTAATGGCCGCGAAGATCGTGGTGATAACAGACCGGTTGCCCGAGATCCGATGCAAATTCAGGACGGGGGACTTGATAACAACATTAATGATAACGGAGGCGGAAATATCGGAGGTTCTTTCCTTCTTGGTCAAGATTTCGATTTCGGTTGGCTAATTAATTTAACCTGCTTTGTGTTGCAATTACAGTTTTCTAATTCTAAGTCTGACGTATTAGATGTTAGACTACTTCTACTCCTACTAGCTATAGCTATCCAGATTTTAACTATTCTACTTTTTGCTTACCGCTTTGCCTAATAGATGTAAATAACTAATAATTACCGTGTAGTTGTTTGGATTTTGGATTGAACTTTATGTAGATAGATATTAGTTTAGTCTAAGTAATTCAGTTACCCCACCCACGAACCCCAACGCTATTTATAAAGTAGTTTTGCTTTTTTGGCTTGTTAAATTAATCAATTTTTTTTATAATTTCATCGAAAATGTAATTTTTAGAAACTAACTTGTGTCTGTTAAAATGATTGTAGAAGGGCGTATGAGCATGCCATTGGCTCCCCCACCGATGCCACCTTCAGGTTTGATGGCACATTTGCAAGGAGTAGATGGTGGTGACGATGGTGGCCAATCTGGCCCTACTTGGGTACGTGACTTACTTGATTATCTCCCTATACATTTTAGATTGATAGCTATATTAGATTAGGTAGCTCCTTATGTTGCAGTTATTAAATAAATGTTCAGGACTTAAGGGTTTAAATAAATGGTTCTACAGCAAATGAACCATCTTATTATTATATTATAGTATACAAAATGCATTAAGTATTAAAAGTTCAAATCTTCAGTACGATCCTGTGATAGAATCTGTGATATAAGAGTGAATTCTGATTTAAAAGTATTAATTTTCATGTGTTAAATAACTTCTTATATAAGTTATTAAGTGAGTAAATTCGAATAATAGTTGACACATTGACACATTTATTGTCACAGTCGTGTTAAGCTACTCACTAGTATCAGTTAATCCACAATTCTCAATTTTAAAAGCTGATTAGGCACTGAAACTAATTGATGGTAATAAATAAAACAACTGAAAACATAGTCCACAAAAAAGTTAAGAATATTTGATACAACAAAATGTGTTTTTTGCTAATAGTAATAGTACTATAGCAGTGTCTGCAATGCAGTCACATTCAATAGAATAATCAGAAAAGATTATGCCAAAATTTTACAGATTACAATGTTTAGAAAAAATGCACAAAGGATGTGGGAACGTGAGGTCCCTATTGTGCTTACAGTGCTTAAGGATGCATCAAAAATTATTTTGCCCTCTTAAGTCAGTATTTATTCATAAGTGTTAGGTAGTGGCCTTTAATGTCTCTTGGGACGTTCGAGTGATAAACACTAAATCTAATAAAGAATTGTTAAGGATTTTTTAAAACTTTAGTCTTAAGAAATGAAGAAAATGATTATGGGTATTTTGGAAACATGATTGACAAGTGTTCTGCACTGTCACTGTACAATGTGTACTAATAGAAAAATGCATTATTAGGTAGAAAACTCTAGTATGATAAAACATTGTCAATTTTTTAGGAAAATATTTGGTTACATGCCTAAAATTGAGATATGAAAGGCGACCAAAATGCGTTGTCACCAATGCTGAATAATTAAAAATTTCATTGAACTCGGAAAAAATGCTACCGTTATTAAACCCTTGACATTTTCTTTTTTGTGTTTTATACATTAGTAGGTAGGGTTGCCAACTTGGCTGTGGTATTACTATTCACAGAAAATGCGTTTAGGTGTTTGTGGAAAAGTAAAATGCGACACAATGTCGAAATGGAAATTCCAGCTTATTTCGTTACATAGTATTCCATCATGATGTGCACATAATGTAAAAAACTTTGAAGTGAATGTCGAATGTTTACAATGTCATGCAAGTCAAAAATGCTTTTTATAAATCCTTAAAAAGTTGTGTTTCAAAGGGAATCCTTATTTTCAATTGTAAATACGCGGTAGCTTTGTTGTACTGTTCTTCAATGTCCATATCATGACTAACAAAATCCGTCGGTGTAGATAATATTGAGAATTTATGTGATATCTTGGATGGTATGGACAATAGATATTTTTGATAAAAGCTACCGTATTGATTTTGTTTACTCCAGGATTCCCATAATATTAAATGTTTTAAAGTATCTCTCTACTACCAAGTAGTCGCTAGTTTGACAAACATTCCTCGAGAAAACGTGACGATTTAAAAGTTGAAGATTTAAAGCATACCTAATTCATGAATGTGTTTAGTGTGTAGTAAAGTAATTAGTTTTGAATAAGTTTCCATAAAGAATTATTAGACTTTCGGGAAAGAAAAATTTGAATTTAATGCAATTCTAACTAGAATGACTTTATGATCTCCAATGTGTATTAATTAACTTGATGCAGGAAATTGGTCCGTTTGGCTTTGGTCAAATGGGAGGAAACTTCGGTCAACAACAGCAGCAACAACAACCTCCGTTTCGTTCGAATAACCAGCGTGATGGTGGATCACGATTTAACAATAGGGGTGGGGGTGGAGGTGGAGGTCAAAGGGGCGGGGGTGGAGGTCAAAGAGGAAATCGTGGAGGAGGGGGGAATTTTAGAGGAGGAAGGGGCGGTAGGTAGACAAGAAAAGAAAACGAACAGAAGCTGCTTATCCGTAGTTTTCAGTTGCTACTTTGTTTTGACCTCAACCAGATTAAACACCGATACGATTCAGTCAAAAATGAAAACAATTGAATGTGTCTATAATAAATAAAATTAAGTATAGGTAGTTCTATAGTTAGTAGTCCAGTGCTATCGTGCTGGAATTCGAATATTTAAAATCTGTAAGTATAAGTATAATACTTAAAATTTTGCCTGAGTAAAGCTTAACCATGTATGTCCTTTTACTAAATTCTAATTTCTAGCTGTAGACTTTGGCATTGAATTGCTCACAGATCCCATTTGTCGTACAATTATTGATCTTTGTAGGCGTATTAATGTACATATATTATATACAATTCTAAAATTAATAGTATTTCTGAAGTCCAGGAAAAATTAGTGTTAGTACAGTTGTACTAAACATTCAAGTTTCTAAATTCCAGCAAAATTATCACTTATTACTATTACTCAATAATTATTAGCAAAGAAGTGAAAATGAGTGTTAGTCATTGTCGTTTTGTAAATTAGCGTATTATAATCTCTGACTAGCAAGGCAGATTGATGCACAAAATGCACTCGACTATAAAACGTAGAATAGCAGAAGCAGAAATGATTGAGTATTATTTAATACTTATTAGTAGTTACTATATAGGTAGTAAATATCCTTTTGTTAGGGTTCGGCTATACAGCAACAACATTAAACTTGTAGATATTTTACTCATCTGATCAGGATCAGATCTGTCACTTCTTGGAATTACCAATGTTTTATGAACAGTCGACAATTAGATTTTCTTGATATGAATTAAGCTTGTTGATAAGTAGTGTGTGTTTATGGCTTGTTTAGTTTTTTATGAAAACAATAATATGTTGGGAAACAATGATTAAAAACTTAGAAGAAA
The DNA here is from genome assembly GCA_019776445.1 of Tomocerus maximus. Taxonomy (NCBI): domain Eukaryota; kingdom Metazoa; phylum Arthropoda; class Collembola; order Entomobryomorpha; family Tomoceridae; genus Tomocerus; species Tomocerus maximus. The sequence continues at coordinate 4,091 of JABASH010006312.1, forward strand.
GAAATATGAAATCCTATCTATCTAGGTATCTTAAGTAATTATTTGCATAGTTGCGTGTATGTTTAGCCCTACCTCGTTGCTTAATTAATTTAATTCTCAATGAAATTTTCGGTTTCTCATAAGTAAGAGTTTTTGGTTACCCTTTTTGAAACGGCCGAATGACACCCTGCACTGGGGCATTCTCGAGGCGTTACGTTTACAGTTTACGTTATTATTATTATGTGTTTTATAGTTATCTCTTATATTCGTTCATTGAAAAACTCCAGCAATTCTATTTACGAATCGTAAGCTCTCGAAGAGTATAAGAATTTCTCATTCAAGTGAATAATTTTATTTAATGTTACTAAACCCAATTAAATTATGAACTCAGTTTTGTTATTACTAATCCACATAAAATATTGGCTCACGTAGAGTATTGAATTATAAACATGTTATATTCAATTAGTTAATTTATAGTGGTTATAGTTTATATGCTGAGAGTCGATGAAGTGGAAGAGTAGCTAGCCGATTGTGGCTGCTCTTTATGATTGTTTACAAAAAATGTTTGTTGTTTAATGAAAATGGTCAATGATTCTCTCTAATAAAGCTAAACTAAATTAAACAAAACTTTTCGTACAATGTGCGAGACCGTCGCATTTAGTTATTTTGCCAAGACAAATAATGTGTATTGAACTTTTCAGTTTTCAGGTCATATAAAATGAGCAGTTTCACATAAAAATTTCTGTCTACCCATACTGCCAAAAACCCCATATAATATGTGATCTAATTCTATTCTATAATTTCTTGTTTCGTTTTCTACAGAATACAGAATGACGTTATGAGCAATAGAATGTTTTTGACGAATGAAGTCAAATTACATCTACCCGTGCTTAAAATGATGGTTTTGGTTATTATTTATTTACAATCAAATGCAATCTAAAAGAATGATACTGGTTTGACTCATGGTGAGTATTAATGGTTAAGCAAAGTTAAGATTGTCTAATTGGCTAAAAACTGTAAGTGTAGACAAAATGGCCAAGATTTCGTACACGCGAAATGGAACTCTTTAGTTTAACGTGGTTTAACCGACTATCCGTAGTTTAATATTTATTCAAAGAAGTTTATTCATTTATTCCGTAGATAGGAATAAAATCCATCTTATTGGATTATTGCTAAGAAAAATAGTAGCTCAAGCTATCTACTACATATAATGTTGGAAGAAAGTACAAAAGATATAGGTTGTTAATACAATAATGGTAGTTGTCTATATGCAATTATGATTATGTTATTCACGTTGGTAGTCCATTCCGTCCATCCCATTGCAAGTAAAGTGCTAGTAAGCGCAAACGTACGTTTCTATAATGAAAGCTAATTTAGTTAGCAGGAGTGGAGGAGAGCTATTCCTTAGCGCTCGTAAAATAAAATGTGACCTAGTAATTCAGGTGACTCTTCTCGGGTCTCGGGCGACACTTTAGTTCGCACTTGCTAATCGTCTTTGCTAACTTCCTCTAACTTGCTTAGCCATTAGCCAAGGAAGCGAGGCCAGGACAGGCAGGGAAGCTAAGCTAATGCTAACTGGTAAGTATCTCGAAAGACAAAGATCATAATTAACTCAAGTTCCCTGGAGTGGTTTACTGTCTGGTCTCTACTTCTCCTCTCTATTTAGTATTTGCACAGTTTATCCTGTGCTAAGTATTGCTATAACTAGACTACCTGGCTCACTATGCACACAACGAAGCACGACTGTTTATAGTACGAGTAGATAGAGCTGTTAACTTGAAAGTTACTTCCGTTTCATTGCTCGTGTCGTGTTAGACTTATTAATATTGAGCTGTCTTCTGTCTTGTAATAAGTAGACTTTGTCGTATCTACTACATTAAATCTCTAAACTTATACTTACAATTAGGATTCTACATTCTCCTACTATTTATATGTATAAGTATATGTCCAGTAAATCTGCCATTTAAATACACACATTTCTTTATGTTTCAATTAATTACTTCTTAAGATTACAAGAAGATGCAAGGTATAGCTAAACGGTATATCTAGTATTTGTCTCCGTTGTATATCTATTTTTAAAGCTATGCCACTTATACCAGTGATAGTGCATGTCTTATACATACTAATAACTGTGACCATGCAATTCCGTAGTAGTATTAATGAATAACAAGCAAGTGATCGTGAGGAAGGGGATTTAAAGGACTAAATACGTAGGCCACTAGCATTAACTAAGTAATTTCACGAAATACGTTCGTGTTTTTCCTTCGGTAAATGTCTTTGTGGAGAAAGAGTAACGGTTTGAGAACTCTATCCATAAATATATGGTTTGACTGTTTCCAGGCTTTTGTGATGCATTGCTGATGGTTTCGTTTAGATTGGCTGGACTTGGACTAACTGAAGTAGAACTGAAGTTGTACATGCATATTAGGGAGCCGAGAGATAGATACGTGAAATAGGACTGTTAGATAGATGTACCTTTTGTTGTATGGAGGAATGCAATGAAAGTGTAGAAGAAAGAAGTTTGCCTTTGACTGACTGTGAGTGCTGTGAGTAGACGAGACTAGACTTCGTAGTAGCAGAAGTAGACCTAATACAAACAAACGCAAAACGTAACGTAGCGTAACTTACAAGTTGTGAATACATAGGGAATATGTAGCAGAGGAAGGAGGCTCTTTTGCCTTTTCAGTCCAGCCGAGCAAGCCAGTCTTAGCTCGAATCCCACTTTGTGAGCATCGCATCACATCACCATCTCATAGTCCTCTCGTCATAATAGACAACCCTACCCCATCCCTCACACACACAATACACACACACAGATAAACGACAGATCAGTCCAGAGGACCTTTCATTCACTATCTTTTATCCTCAATGATTCCGTTGTACTAGTAGCACCTACTTACTACGACGGAACATAATTTGATTTGATCCTCTCTCGCCCAATAAATATCTCTTTCTATACCCAACACTTACCGCTCTATTGTGTACCACACATTGTCGTCACCTCTGGCGGTGACAGGTTATTTCATATTTATCTTGTCACACGTAACGCAAAAGACACAATTACAAATGTAAATATGTCAACATTTGCCATTTTTTATTGTGCATTTCCACTACTAAGTAAACTGTAATAAGTGCTCTAAACAACTGTTACCTCTCTACTATGACACTTCTATTAATGTGACTTCTTTTTGACATTAAATTCGTACTTGAAAAAGTTTTGTGTTCAAATACACATAGTTGACTTGTTTATTGCAACATGCACTTTTTAACACCCAGTACCCGATTAACGATATCCTCCCATGTGTATGTGTAGTGATCTCTAACATGTAATAAATCAGTCTCATTTTGCCTCTGCTCAGATTTGAGACTTAAATTGGAGTTCAACATAACAATTCCTTGGCGCACTGAAGTCACATATACCGAATAAGCTTGCATATGAAAAAATGCATTGAATTCATAAGTGCAAATATTAATAAAACTGTTAAAATATTTAATGCTATGAGGAACTTATTATTTCAGTCACTAAATATTTCTACCTTTAAAACAATTGTGCTATTGAATTGAAAGATTAATGGATTTCTACCCGGATCTCTTAAGACGATAAAACCCATTTTCTCTAACAAAATGTGATAATAATGTAGGGTATAGTCCGTGTACATAGATAAATACCATAAAAAATAGCTCTGTGTATATGTTCTTTACATCAGTGTCTGCAAGTAGTACTTTTGGAGTACCTATAAAAATGTCAAAGGTACAAAATAAATGCAGTAGTGTATGAAAATAACTCGTAATATAGTTGTTATACAAGAAAATGTGGATAGGAAACTAGAGCGAAAGCGTAATGGTAATTGGTATGGTGTAGAGTGCGGTGACATTTCTCTTGCCCTTCAGATTTAAGTAAAAGGAAACTTTTCCCCTTTGTGCCACAAATTACCTAATAGTAGGAGGAGCTGTATTTACTACCAACTACAGAAAACCAGAAATCGTTTCGTAACTTAAAGATTGAATAAAATTAGAATTTAGAATTGAAAAGTTCCTCTGCTGTGTGAGGATATAACTGTTGTGGAGGAATAATTTAAGTGATGTCAATCAAGCAGACTCAGTCACTCACAATCAGCGATGTGAGAAAGTGAAGGAGAGGGATTCGCAGATGTGAAAAGATGTGTAAAAAGAAAAAGTCATTTTCATTTAAGCTTCGCTTCGTAATACATATAGTGATGGATCAATTGCTCTTGTGGAAATGGAATGTTCTCTGGATGAGTCTTTTACCGACAATCGTCCTCGCGGACAATTTAGGTGAGCCGAGCTCTGGCTTATCTTTATTTTATTATACTAGCCCGTCTGCTCTTCTTTTACTGCCTTATTGTCTCTCGTGTTTGTATTAAAGACACTTTGTAGTTTATAATAACGTTTTAGTCCATAATTTACATTTTTGTGAATTATGTTTTTTGCTTATTTTAAGTAGAGAAGCTATTTTTTATGCTAATTATGTTCATTATGAAACTTTCATACTTTCTCAAACTCTCTACAAAATGTATTTAACGACAACTCGACATTTTTGATCTTTAGCCTCCTTAGGTCTTTAGGGATTCATGTACATTCTTGACTTGACTCTAAAATACAAATTACACCCTAATCTACTCTGACGTTTCCTTTGCTGTATCAAACGATATTCAATCAAAGAAGTCTATACATGAAGTCTAAAATTGTTCTTCAATAATGAAATAATAAGATATTAAGCCATTTATTTAAGTAGGTACTGTACTAATTAAAATTACAAGTAGGTATACACAACCATTCTAAAGCTATGAAAATGAAACCGAAAGAATTTCAACGTTATTTGATAAAGTGCGGAAAATGCAGCAATTGTTTGTAATTGCTGTGTTTGTGCTGGTATTTATTGGACAGAAAATAAGAGTAAGACTATTGACTATATATTATAAGTAAAGTGAGAGTGGGTACTGTTGGTTGACAAAAGAGAAATGATAGCGAAGATAAAGGGCCAAAGCTGCGTGGTTTTGGGAATGGTGGCCCATTCAATCGAGATTGTCAAGCCAATTGATGCAAGGCAATGAAATAAAATGCAATGGTATGTTTTATTTTATCCGTATCACCATCAGCGACGTGTTGAGGTCTTTTCTATAGACTATTGAGTGGAACAGGGAGCACATAAAGAAAATCCTTGAGCTCGTTTGTTTTATGAGCTCAAGATTGACTTGCTTTATCACAAGTGTGTCATCTCACTGTTTATATTCATTTCTGATCTTTATTTAATTTTTTCCTGTTCTATGTATGTAGTCTGTAGACGTCTCCACTTATCACGATTTACATAAGTATATAATGTCCTACTCGTACATAGTAATCATTAATGCTTCCAAGTAACATCCTTTTTAATTCCATATTTTGCCAAAATTAAAGATTTCGTAACCCAATTAAGCAAGACAGTAAATGGAAGCCATAATATCTGTGTAGATATTTAAAGTAGCATGTTTACCATTCATTTATTTTAATTATTTTCAGTCGCCTCATATGCCACTTCAGTGATTCAGGATTCACTGAGTAGCAAATTCAATCACGCACAGAGACTACTGTAGCAGTAAATCTCTGTTGAACATAGTTTTATTTTATTCTGTACATTTTTCGATTCTGGAATTTTCCTTAGGTCTACAAAATACATTTTATTCCATACATACACGAATTTGTTGCCGAGAAGAACCTGTAAAGAATATTTTTCAGGTCTACCTTTACTTGAGTAATGCAACATAACGATGCAAGTTACGTACATAGCTGAAGGAAAGAAAGTGAAGTAATAGCTTACTTGTCGTCTACATACGTGTAAACGCTATTTGAGACAGGTTTCTATTTTGTGTACTGTTCAATGCGTTTAGGGATGGTATAGGTATTACAAAGAGATAAATTGAGGAGTGAGTCTGCGAGTTGATTTGGTTGATCGTCTTAGTTCTGTGGCATCGTGTCGTCTGCCGTCTACTCCGTACACTTAAACCCTCCCGTAAATATAGTAAAGGTATTCTTACTTATCTTATGCGAATGTGAGTTGAGTTGCAATGTGTGTCTATCTGTTGACTTGGTAGAAGGAAATGAATTCCGAGTCAAGTAAGTAAAAAAACCTGGCTTGGTTAAGGAAAGTATTACTGACGTGCCATAGCATGTCATAGTCCTAAGAACGAGTACTGAAGAATTGACGGTGATTGTCCAATGTAAACTCATAGGCTGTTCCAACGCATCGGATATGAGAGTAAAGAGCGAAAGATCCCAAAAACTTATACGTACCTTTGCTACATACATCACCGCTTTCGGAATCAGCAGTCCTTACTTCTTTTACTCGGATGACATACGTAATAGGAAGGCGGTTTACTTTACTAGGTGCTACTTGGTATATATAAAAGTGATGATATGATGGTTTTAGTCTTGTCTGTCTATCTGTCTCATTCTGAAGTGAACAACGTCCTATTTCCTTTGTACGTCTATCTACGGCGAGTAGCTAGTCTAGCTAATATAGACTATCCGTCATATTGCATATAGAGTCGCCTACCATTTATACTTCTATAGCACCTTTTTCTGTGACTGTTGTGACTCTTTATGTTTTTTATTTTTTTTTATTTTTACATAAGAAACAGCTTCCTTCCTAAGAAGGTAATTGGTGCTGTTAATATTCTTACATCATGAATAATACATATTAATTTATTACGTATAGTAGCAATCTG